>VCHN02000338.1:0-43082 GCA_007115665.2 Sequoiadendron giganteum
CAAGCCTCCATGAGGCCATTTGTAAATAGTTGGTCTATTTTATGTATTGGGTATTATAATAAGGTTTATCAAGCCATTTTATAGGTGTTTGAGTCTTAGGAAGTAATATTTGAAGTCATTTGTCAAATAATGTTTAAAGTTGTTATATATTGTAAAAATTGTAAAAGTTGCTCAAGAAAATTGTCAAGCAACTTGTCAAAAGTGTCATTAAAGTGTTTTGTCAACAAACTAACTAAAAGGTGGTTGAAAATAGTTGGTTTTGGTTGTAAATGTATAAGTACACCCTCCAAAACTCGAATTGGAGAGTTTGGAGAGGTTGGAGATATTATTTGTGGAGTTTGATGAATGGCAACCTCAAGTTTGGTGTGCATTTTATGATTTCTACATTGTTTTCAGGTTGAAGTTGTGATTTGTACGGACTGGTATGGCTTCAAATAATGGATTATCATATATTTATGGAAATATCTATGTTTCTAGTTTCCAATTATTTTTGTCTCATTGAATTTCATTGAGTTTTGTGGAAGTTATGACTATTTTGGTGAGGGCAGGTTTGAACACTGCCTAGGGTTTGCAGTTTTGGGAAAAATGCAATAACTTTATTTTCCACCGTTGGATCTTCATAAAAATTGGAAGGAAGGTCTGAAATTATGTGATTTGAAGTCTCACCGAATGGATTGGCTTCATTATTTGTTTTATGGAAGTTATTAATGACTGTTTGTTGCATTGAATTATGGGTTGTTGTGAGAATGATTACACTATGATCTAGAATGCACTTAATCATTGTTTGAGATGAATAATTTCATGAAAGTTTTCAAGTGAATGGAATGTTGAGTTGTGAATCCTCTCTTGCTCTGCATCAGATTGGTATCAGAGCCTGAAGATGCTCTGGGAAGGTTGTTTGTGGTTTGTGTGTGGTTGTTTGCAGGTTGAGGAAGGAACCTGATTGCCTAGGTGTGGCAAGGTGAAGTGGAAGCAAGGAGAGACTTGCTTGTGAAGATGGAATTTTTAAAGAGATGTTGGCAGGCTGAGGATTCACGAAGGAAGAAGGAAAGAGAGGAAAAGGAAATGAGAAAGAAGGAAATAAAGAAGGCAAGACAAATAGAGTTTGAGGAAGCCCTAGAAAAGATAAGCCAAAGGTTGGAAAGATTAGACAAAGAACACCAACTTCTTAAGGAAGCACAAAGGAGTTGGAATATACCAATTTCAAAGAGGTTAAGATGGCCTCTAAAGAAGATTATGAAGAAGCAAAGAAAACAAAAGAAGGCAACAAATGAGACAAAGGTAAAGTTTGAATCTATTGTTCAAGTTGAGCAACATAAGTTACAAGTTGAGATGCATGATATTTTGATTGTGTTTGAAGATGAACAAACTTCTTTGTTGGTTAATGAACATGTTGATGTTGAGATTAATGATGTGGTTGTTGTTGGTACTCAAGTAGTTGATGAACAAGTTGATAAGGTTGTTAATATTACTGATAATCTTGGTATTGATACTGAAGTTGATGATGATAAAGTTGTTGATAACATTGATGTTGATATTCATGACCAAGTTGTTGTTGATGATAAGGTTGTTAATAAAGATGTTGCAGATCTATTTGCTAATGAGGTTTATGAAGGTTTGAAAGAGTATGATTCAGGTTATATATGTTACTCTAATGATGATAATGAAGATATAGATGATGCTATTAAGGTTTATACACAAGAAAGGGAGTTTTGGAGCCTAGATGTTGAGAAGATGATAGGAAGACAAATTTTTATTATTGTGTTCATGATATCGAGGAAGACAAAGCCATGGGTTAAGATGAAGATAAAAGTTTTTGTGATTTCAGGTGGTAGTGAAGATTCATTTCTTTTTGCAGGTGCTTTATTTTATGCTAACTCAGGGGACTTGAGTTTTTTCTTCAAAGGGTGTATGGTGCAGGAGCACCAAGTTGCTTTCAAGCCTCCATGAGGCCATTTGTAAATAGTTGGTCTATTTTATGTATTGGGTCTTATAATAAGGTTTATCAAGCCATTTTATAGGTGTTTGAGTCTTAGGAAGTAATATTTGAAGTCATTTGTCAAATAATGTTTAAAGTTGTTATATATTGTAAAAATTGTAAAAGTTGCTCAAGAAAATTGTCAAGCAACTTGTCAAAAGTGTCATTAAAGTGTTTTGTCAACAAACTAACTAAAAGGTGGTTGAAAATAGTTGGTTTTGGTTGTAAATGTATAAGTACACCCTCCAAAACTCGAATTGGAGAGGTTGGAGAGGTTGGAGACATTATTTTGGAGTTTGATGAATGGCAACCTCAAGTTTGGTGTGCATTTTATGATTTTCTACATTGTTTTCAGGTTGAAGTTGTGATTTGTACGGACTGGTATGGATTCAAATAATAGAGTATCATATATGGATGGAAATCTCTCTGTTTCTAGTTTCTAATCCTTTTTGTCTCATTGAATTTTATTGAGTTTTGTGGAAGATATGACTATTTTGGTGAGGGCAGGTTTGAACACTGCCTAGGGTTTGCAGTTTTGGGAAAAATGCAATAACTTTATTTTCCACCATTGGATCTTCATAAAAATTGGAAGGAAGGTCTGAAATTATGTGATTTGAAGTCTCACCGAATGGATTGGCTTCATTATTTTTTTATGGAAGTTATTAATGACTGTTTGTTGCATTGAATTATGGGTTGTTGTGAGAATGATTACACTATGATCTAGAATGCACTTAATCATTGTTTGAGATGAATAATTTCATGAAAGTTTTCAAGTAAATGGAATTTTGAGTTGTGAATCCTCTTTGCTCTCATCATCTTCCTTAGAAGAAGTAGGATCAACATTAAGAACATTACAACTGTGGTTCACATTATCCCATGATGGAAAAGAATAACGATCTTTGATAGTGGGTTTGGATGACATTATCGAAAGGTCTAAGTGGATCAAGGTGACTTTATATTACCTAGTGAAGGATTATAAAAATTCTAGAGAATCCCAATCATCACCAATACATGCATTTTCTTGAGAAAAGGTAGAAGGAGAAGACTTAATATTTCTCACTTCAAAAGGATCTTCTTCAAGGAAATCTATCTCAAGAGTATCCTATGTAGTAGGTACTGCTGGAGTAGACATCGACAGATTGGAATACACTAAAGGGATAAGAATAAGCACAACTGAAACCTAATCGACAGCTGCCATCTCACATAAGTGCATAGCCTCAAGGTCTGCCCTGACTATGACTACTCCATTATTGCAAATGAACGTAATAGATTTATGCAAGGTACACGAGACAGCGCCCATAGCATGAATCCATGATCTACCAAGAAGAAGGTTATATGGTAATTTTTCTAACATAACATATACCAAGGTGGGTATGGTAACAGATCCCAACCTCAAAGGAAAGACTATCGTACCTAGGGCTTGTCGACCAACATTATCAAACCCACGAATGTCAGTAGAAGAAGCATTAAGAGAAGATCAATAAATATTAATCTTAGGCAATAGATCAATGCTACATACATTGAGTGTTGAACCATCATCAACGAGAGTATGTCTAATATTGATATTATTAATGTTAACTATAATCATCAGAGGATCTTCCTACTTTTGTACTTTTGGAGGTGGGAGTTCATGTGGATAAAACGTAATATTCGAATAATCCACATGAATATGAGCTATCAACCCATCAAAATCCGTCGAACTAGCAGAAGAAGGCAAGAGGATCTTTTGCAAGGCTTCTTGAAGCATTCCTTGATAAATTGAAGTAGACTGAAGCAAGTCCCACAATGAGATCTTAGTTGGAGTAACTTGAAGTTTCTTGACAAGATCATAATCACTAGGTGCTTTAGTTGTAGGTTTAGGAGCTTGAAGAAGGATTGGTTGTTTATTCATTCTATTCTTATAAGTATGGGCTATCATTCTATAAGAGGGAGCCATAGAAAGATCAAGAGAATCACTATCAAATGGGACACTGTCAATAGAATAAATCCTTTTAGGAGAAGGACTAGCTAGAGTCAGATAAATGACCGATCTCTTAGGCCTTTGAGGGACAACAGAGATAGATTACATTTACTGAATTATCACAACTAGTGGAATAATTATTTGAAGAAATATTCTCAACATCGATCTAAGGAGGATCAAATGTGGAAGGAGATTCATCATTCGCTAATGCATCATCTCTAGAAGAGAGTGTATTGGAATGAAAAGGATATTTATCATTCACAAATGCCTCATCTCTAAAAGAGGGTGCATTGGAATGAATAGAAGGTAGAGTAACATTAAGAAAGGTATCAATTATTTCATCCTCTTGCACCAAAATACCCTTAGAAGGAATTTTAGGAGAGGGATCAACAAAGAATAATAAGAAAGGAGACAAGAACTCACTTTCACATGCTTGTAAGAGAGCTTTTTGAAGCTTCTTAACAAAGTTGGAAAGAGATAGAAGGAAGAAAGATATAAAATAAATTTTTAAATAGAGATATAGACACGTCGGTTGATCCACTACAATCCAGGGGTGACAAAACTGGGAAAATTTAAAAATTTAGATTTTTTGTAGTTTCTAGGTTCTAGTAATTTGGATTTTTGGAGGTCTTCAAAGTAGAATTTGGGGTTGAAAAATGCATCAGTCCTTAAAATTTGGTTTCCAAAGGTATTGTATTTTAGAGATTGAACTAGTTCGCTTGGAGACCTTTCCAATGGTGCAAACGGTTCTGAATTCTGAGCACTAAGTCAAAATTTATGACCCCACCAAGTTGGGGTAAACAAAGTCCAAGTTTTTTTGAAAAATATTGTGGTTCACATTGCGCTCACCTAAATGTAGAGAAGGGGGACTTTCTACTCATGAGTCTCTTTATTCTTAAGAGATTCCCAAGGGGCGAACTACCCTAAATTACCTCAAGGAACAAAGCAGGAGTTCTAGAATCAAAATGAGTAGGTCACAATGATTTTTTGGACAGACTGACAAGCTCTCGACCGAAGGACATCAGTGTAGCACATGGAAAATAGCGCAGTGCACTGGAGTCCCAAAGGTGCACTGGAATATTGTATGAATAGAAAATGGAGAATATCACATAAAACAACAATGTCTACTTCTACTCTAACTGCTAAGAAATCTTGGAACGTGAGAAAGTAACAGAATATTACAAAACTAAGATAAAGTGAAGTAGATGATATGACTAAAGAGGATAGAGAAAAATAATGCTCACAACAACCCAAGTAATGAAGCCTCCAGAAAATTAATGTCTTCAATACCTGCATGCATAAGATTGAGAGATAATGTTGGGGTTGTATAAGGGTTTTCCTCAATCAAACCCCTATTTTGGTGTTCCCACCTCCACAGACAGCGAAATAGATAGAGAGAAATGAACAAATGAGTGATAAAAGAAATCTTTGCTTGAGGAGGAGAACCTGTATCACAAAATAGAGATGCAATAGATAGGTTATATTTTAAATCCCAGGATGATCGCAAGCACAAGACAAGGGAGATATCAGTTGCAAGGCTTAAGGAAGCCAAAAAGAGAGCAAAGATAGCTGCAAAAGCCAAGAGTGTTGCAAAGAGCACTGTAAGAGCTTAAGAGTTCTTGAAGGTGTTGTTGTAGTGAGTTGTAGAGAGTTGTGCAACAAAGATAGCAAGAGAAAGATGGGAGAAATGTCAAGATAGAATCCTAGAAGGAGAAGAGGACCAAATGGATGGAAAAGATAGCCTTTTAAGAGGGAAAAGAATCTTCTTGAGCCATTACAAGGCATCCCAAACTGTTACCACTGAAAAAACTAGTTGACAAGTGGAAAACATGCTTGGAGATGGTCATTTGAATGTTGAAACATTTCAATATGCTAGCACGACACATAGATGTCTATGTGGTGTGCTAGTGTCCAAACACATCACACTACAAAATTACAAGAATAGGAAAAGCATAAGGTTTCATGCAAAGCTAACGTGCGAAGGAAGTTGTTGAAAGGGGTCCCGAGCATCTTGAAAGGGAAAATTTTTGATGAAAGGGCTAAAATGAACTTACACAAGTGCTAAGGGAGTGGACACTAAAGAGGATGCAAGAATGTATGTGAAATTGCGAGGGGTGCAAATTTACGACATTACACAAACAAAGTTCTCTATGAAACTAGGGAAAACAAGGATTGTAAATACCTTTTCTTTTTTTTGTCAAACTAGGATTTGAACGCACCAATTCTCAAATCGCCTTGATCACTCCAAATTATTTCTTTGCTACACTACTCCTCAAATATTTTTTTAAATAAATTTGGTTTAAAAGGGAAATCACTTCATAACTCTTCGAATTTGACCTAATTTCACATTGAATGGTTCAAACAATAAATCTAGAAAACCTTTCACTATGTGCACAGACACCTTCAAATGCTTTGGAAGTTTTTGCATTATCATATTTTCTTCCACAATCTTCTCCAATAGATCAAGCATGCTGATCTATATCACATATCTTTGTGCTAAAGCATCACCGCCATTTTCTTTAGCAGGGGATAAAAGATAGTCATTAAAGCTCCCCCTGAACCAAAGCTCTCAACTTAGTTTTCGAAGGAAAAATATTCACCACATGTTGGTACAAATTACTCCTTAACCTCAGTCTCTTCCTTTTTTCTCCAAATCTTATCCATCTCCTTTGTTTCTGTTGAATCAATATTTTGTATTGGTTCATTCTTCTTTACCAACTTATCCTTATTCACATTTATGCTTCTGCAAAACTTGGAAATGTGTCCATGCCTATTGCAATTGTAACATATAACATTATTCTTACCAGTATTATTTCCATTCATTCTAGATATGGATTGATTAGCTTTACGCCCAAATCCATAACATGTATAACAGTAGCCTTTAAAATATTGAAACATTCTATCATTATTATAGCCATTCATCATTTGACTTCTGCACTCACTAGCTCTATGACCAAATTTCTTGCATGTAAAACATTGACTAGAAAAAAGGTGGAACATTTTGATTCATTTTTCTTCTACATTCCATTGCTTTATGTCCAAATCTATTGCAAGAATAACAAAAACCATTAAAATATAGGTACTTTTGTGCATTTGGTTGTCTGTCCAATGTTCTTCTAGTTTCATTCCTTTGATTTCATATCTACTTGCCATTGTTCTTCTTTTCAGTATTTGGTATTTGATATGATTTTGAACTTTCACCCTTCTCAAATCCTAAACCTTCTTTATCTTTAGAGCCTTTATGATTTGTAATCATTTCATCAAGCTTTGTAGAACTCATCTTGAATTTGTCTTCATGAATCCTTGCTTTCTCTAGATGTGATCTCATATTCACAGATTCTTGTTCAAGCCTTGTACATTCCTCATATTTCATTTTCAACCATTGCATTCATAAATTCCTCAATTCTTTTTTTTGCTTCAAATTGCACCTTCAAACTGGTGATAGTTTCATTTGATTTCTTTAATTGTTCACTAACTTTATTATGCCTTTCTCTGAACTTCTTGATTTTCTCTCTCAATTTTTTGATGCATTCATCTACTTCTTTGACATTTTCTTTCAAATGTTTATTTTCACCTTTAGTCCTTTCAAGGTCTTCAAGAGAAACTTTGAGTTCTCCATATTTGTCAAGCATGCAATCTTCTTCTATGAATCCAATAGTAGGAATCTCTTCCACAGGAGTAGGTAGTCTTCTACTAGCTATGTGTTCAACCTCCAAGATCTTCTCCAAGCGGTTAAGCTTCTTCCAAGGAACTATGATTTGATACCAATTGTTGAACACCTAGAATACTGAGAGGGAGGTGAATCGATATTCTTTTAAGCCATTCAAACATTTAAAAATCTAATACACTTAGTAGATTCAATTGCAGTAAATGAAATAAAGCATGAAACATTCAACAACATCACATAACATATGAACACCAATATTTTTACATGGAAAGTGCAAAATGGGAAAAACCATGGTGAGGATTAGCTCACAATATATTATAACTGGTTATAGTATATTTATAGAAGTGCTCATTGTAGGTGGACTCAATATCCAAGTGGACTCACTGCCCACTAAGAAAAAAAGAGATAGAGGAAAGTTTGTAGCTCATAGCCTAGATTAAATTATTACAATTGCATATATCATATGCATGAGATATAGCTCCGATTAAGCTCAATAAACTAACTTTACACACTTCATTGGATTCTTCTCTAACACTATGCTTTCCTCTGCATTCACATCACTCTAATATTATACTCAACATTCACAACTTAAATTCACAATGATCTTATAATATTCGCTCAATTCTCATCACATACATGTCTTGCACATGTCAAAACACCTAAAATGGTCTAGATTATATATTTTCTTCAAGCATAACATCAATTAAGTCGGTCTAATTAGATGTATCATACAAAATAGGCAATATATGACTTGTCAGTTCAAATCCTTTCACACACGCCTCATACCAAGATTCAATCCTTAAAACAATTTGAAATAGGTTAGCATGGACCTATAATAGCTCTTGCATGAATTTACAATACTTATTTAACATTTGCATACCTTCACACCTATTAGGTCGGCACCGCATAAGACATTATACAAAAAATATCCAACTATATACTCATATTCGGACACACATACCTCAAAATGTTATGCCATCTATAATTAAAACTCTATTGACATCTTTCAAAATCTCCTTAACTCCACAAAACCAAAATCCTAGCCGCAAAGAAGTGTGGACTCTCCTACTCACATGCACTATACGGGAAATTACTGTAACTGCCAAGTTGAAATTTTCTGTCATTCATAACTTTCAAACAAAAAGCCAAAAAAAGATGGAAGTTTGGAATTAAATGCTTCTAACAATCAACAAAAAAATACTAGAACCGTAGAGTGAAATGTTAATTCACGGACCAGTGCAGACCCAAAAATAGGATGCTCTGTACCTAGAAACACTAGTAAAAATACTTCGTCATTTTTCATCACAATCAAATTTACTAGATCAAACCATCTTGCAAAATTGTCTTCCACAAACATCCCAAAACATGATAGAACCAACCATAATTATATGTACCATGATTTCCTCATCAAAATGAAATGTTGACATCAATGACAACACTACAAATTATAATAATATACCTTGTGCTTGTCCCTCATGCTCATGTTTCCAATGATTGCATCAGTGAAAAAACTCTCATTCTTCCAACAGTGAAGAGATCTTACCCACCAGACATTCAGGTTTTGTTTTACAAATGAAGCAAAGTATTCAATATCATTCCTCCAAGGAGGCCTCCCGATAGAGGCATTGATCACGTGATAGAGCTAGATGAGGGAGCCAAACCCATGACCACCACTCCCTATAGGAAACCCAAGTGACATAAGGATGAGATAGAGAAAGATATTAAGGAGCTTTTGGAAATGGAATACATTAGACCAAGTAAGAACCCATTCGCTTCTTCAGTAGTGTTTCTAAAAAAGAAGGATGGGACCATGTGCATGTGTGTTGCCTACAAGGCATTGAACAAGAAGATAATTAAAAACTGTCCCATTCCATGGATAAATGAGCTCATTGATGAGCTACATGGAGTGGTTTATTTCTCCAAAATAGACTTAAGATCGAGTTATCATCATATTAGGGTAAGAGAGGACATGGAAAAGATTGCATTCGAATATCACTTTGGCCACTATGAGTTTCTTGCCATGTATTTAAGATTGACAAATGCACCAGCTACTTTCAAATTGTCTATGAATAGGGTGTTAAGTAAACAACTATGTAAATATGTGTTGATCTTCTTTGATGATATCCTCATTTTCAAAAAATCATGGGAAGAGCACTTGAGGCACCTGGATGAGGTGTTGGGAATTCTTGGGAGTGAGTCTCTTTTTGTTAAGAATTCCAAGTGTGAGTTTGGGATGACTAGATTATTATAACTTGGGCACATAATCAGCACTAATGGAGCTCTTGTTGATCCTGAGAAAACCAAAGTAATACTTGATTGGCCTCCACCCACTAATCTTACTTAGATGAAGTGGATTCTACAGAAATTTCGTCACAAGCTTTCATAGGTTGTTTCCCCACTTATTGATTTGACTAAGAAGGCCTTCTCTTGGTCTGAATCAGTGCAAAAAAAAATTGATCTGTTCAAAAAATTAATGAGTTTGTTTCCTATATTGGCTATTCCAGATTTTTCAAAACTATTTGAGTTTGAATGTGATGCTTCAAGAGATAGTATTGGGGATGTTCTCATGCAAAGCATGTTCTTGATTGATTATGAGAGAAGGAATTTTAGAGGAAGTGAGAGAATTTATTTCATTTATGACAAAGAGATGTTAGCCATAATGCATGGTTTGGATAAATACAGGAAATACCTTGTTGGAGGGAGATTTATTGTTAAAACTAATAATAATAATCTGAAATATTTCTTAAATTAGAAGGATCTAAGTGAAAGGCAACATAAATGGGTTAGTAAACTACAAGCCTGTGACTTTGACATTAAATATGTCAAAGGGAAGAGGAATGTAGTGGCTGATGCATTGTCCAGGAGACCTCATTTGTGTTCATTTTCTAAAATAACAGCAGATTGGAAGGAAAGAATACAAGCTGATTATGCTAAGAATACCCTTACCAATAGCATTTTAGATGGTACTTTGCAAGATGACAAGTACAAGGTAAGTGATGGTTTTATATTCTATAAGGAGATGGATAATGTTGATTCCTGAATCTAAGATGAGAGAGAAAAAATTTAAGACTTTCCATGACACTACAATGGTTGGTCATCCTATCTTTTACAAAACATACAAGCAGATCCGTGAAAGGTTCTCATGGAAGGGGATGAAGGAGGACATTAAAAATTATGTTTGTGAGTTTCAAGTGTGCCAATAGAATAAAAATGGACATACTACTTACCCTACTAATCTATTGTAGCCTCTACCCATTCCTACTCAGAAGTGGGAAAGCATTTCAATGGATCTCATCATAGGGCTCCCCAAAGTGCAAGGGAAGGATTGTATCTATATTGTGGTGGACCATTTGACCAAATTTTCTCACTTTTTTTCTATTTCAACAGGGCATACAATGTTAGAGGTGGTAGAATTATTCTTTAGGGAAGTGTTTAGACTTCATGGGGCACCTAAGAACATCATCAATGATAGGGACAGAAAGTTCATGAGCTTGTTTTGCCATGAGTTGTTCAAACTATGTGGCATCGAGTTGACTCCCAACACTATTTAACATCCCCAAACTAATGGACAAACTGAGATAGTTAACAAATGGGTGGAAGGCTACCTACGTAATTATGTTTCTGGGCAGCAGAAAGCATGGATTAAATGGTTTCACTTAGGGGATTTTTGCTACAACTCCACATTGCACATGTCTATCAGGATGTCTCTTTTCATGGCTTTGTATGGCAATGAAGCTCCCATCTTTACGGATTTACTATTTGGAGATTATAGAATGCTTATAGCCAAGGATTTATTGTAGCAAAGTCGGGATCTTATAATTTCATTGAGGGATAGCATTAACATGCACAAAATCAACAAAATTTGTAAGCTAATCAACACCATATTGAGCAAAAATTTGAGGTAGGAGACATGGTTTATGTGAGATTGCAGCAATACAAACAATCCACTCTCAAGAAGAGTGGGTTAGAGAAGTTGAATCCTCACTTCTATGGCTCATTTAGAGTCACCATGAGAGTTGGGGAGGTGGATTATGAGCTCAAGTTACCTAAGGGAAGTAAGGTGCATAATGTTTTCCATGTGCCATGCCTCAAGAAGGTACTCAGGCATAATGTGACTCCTACAAAAAACTTGTCTCCTTTGGATGGGGAGGGGAAATTGGTACTCGTTCCAAAGGCAATGATCAATTTCAGTGAGTGTACCGTCAAAAATAGGGTTATCATGGAGTATTTGTTGAAGTGGCGGAATTTTCCAATAGAGTATGCCACATGGGAGAGTGAATAGATTTTACACCATCTTGAGTTGCAATTGTCTGATGACAAGCAATCTTGGGGAGGGAGGACTGTAATGTCCCCTTCTCATTCATAGCCAGTTTGAGTTACCATTAGCCTATTCCTATTCCTATTCCTATAGGCTAATTGGATTGTTCGTTAAGGAACTTTGATGACCTAGGAGGAGTTTTCTAGGTTTTTCTGGTTTTTTTGGGTATTTTCCAATAGTGATGGCTATTTTTAGTAAGTTACTAGTTTTTGTAATTTACTACCTTCAATGAACTTACTATTTTTAGTAAGTTACAGTTGAGATTTGTTTTGGCCAATTTGGATTTTGGCTCACTTATTATTTTTAGTAAGTGCTATATTTGGTAACTGGTCTCGACTCCTATTCAGCAAAAATGTAGAGTTTCCATTCTTGGCAGGGTTGAGTTCTCTCAATGGTTAGAATTATTATTGGTTAATTCATCACTTAAGTTATAAAGTTGATTTTTTTTAATAAAGTTGGGAAATAAGCATGGGTTATAAAAAGACCATTTGGCCTAGTTGATCAACATTATTTTAAAAGAGGGGACATTGTACTTTAAGTGAACGCCCATAATAAAGGTTTCTTTCATAAATTTTAAGCAAATATTGTGCCCCCAAAAGTTGATGACCCCCTTGAGGTAATATTTGATTATATTTTAAAATGTTAAAGAAAATATTGAAAAGGAAAGGATGGGCATGGGATTTTGGAGGGAAAATATTTTCAAAATAGATGTTGCCCTAATTCCTCCCTCCAGTTCTATTTAATCAGCTATTGAGCTCTCATTTGGTTATGTGAGTTTTGAAAACTTAAGGATACTCTTTTGGAATTTCTCCAAGTTTCAAAAACCGTTGGTTGAGGACGAAAGTCCCCTTCTCATGTTGCTAGTTTCAATGGTGAGAGACCCACCCTAGTTGGTTGGTGTTTAGGCTTTGAATTTTTTATTGTTATCTTGTTGTTTGAGCATTTTGGTACTAGTAGAATGAAGATTTTTATAATTTTTTGAGTCGGATTTGGAGCTTGTTTTTTGGTGTGTGGATTTCATAATTTTGGTGAGAGTTTTCTATTATTTTTTTTCTATTTTTGAGGTCTAATACAAAATTTCAAAGGTCTAAAACTACTCTTTCTAAGCAACTAGAAAGTGTTAAATTGAGCATATCTTTGTGGTGCATTGCAAATTCTATCTCGGTATTATTGTATTGGCTTCTCTTTGGTTGGGAGACCCATCTAAGTTGTTGGTTGGAATTTTGTGGTGAATATATGAATTTAGGGAGCCAATCGCCCTCCCTTGGGACTAGTGCCACTTTCTAGAGTTTGGATAGTGTACATGAAATTCTGATCTATGCCTTCCATTGGTGAAAAATTGTTGTAGGGTGTAATATCAGGTCTAATTTAAGATTGTAAACTTTTGATTTGTTGTTGAGTTTAAATAGCATTATGTTCAATGTAATTGTTTGATATTTTCCTTGTTTATTTATGAATATCCAATGTATTCATTCAAGGAAATGAATGGACACAAAATGTAAAACCCTTCTACAACTTTTGTCTTATTCTGAAAACAATACACAAAAAATAGAAAAAATCAAGGGCATACATTACAGTTGGGCATGTCTTTTGGTTTAGTGGTTTGTCCTACATCAATCAAAAATATTTTTCTAGTTTGAATTTTAGTTTTGGTGTGTTTTGGATTTTATTTGACATTTCTAGGCATCGGATGTAGTCAAAGTTGCACGGAGATAATTTTGTGGAGTTGTCATCCCATCGTGCAAAAGAGAAATTTTAATGAAACAATTGTTCAAATAAATTCATGAAGTTTGGTGTCAAATCCTTTGACAAGAAGATGATTGAGGATATTTGCAAGCTAATGGTGAAAATTTTATGGTCGTAGCATTCATCATTTTGGAGATTAAAATTTCTTGTTTTGGCTTATCAATTTACAAAAAGTTTAATATCTCATAAATTTGTAGGGTTAGAGCAAAATCCTTTTGTAAAGATCCATTGGGTACCATTCCAAGCTTGTATGCCAATTTTCATGCAAATTGGGGAACTTTGATTTTGTCACCTCCCGACGCCCAATTTCACACTTTGAAACTAGCAATTTGATTAATTTTATTTTGGAAATGTATTATGAAGGTCATGAAAATTAAATATTGGAGTTTTATTCCTTAATTAATTGTTTATCTATTGCATAAATAATTTGGAGGGTGTTTGAAACATAAAGGAGGCATAAAATCAAGATTTTAGAGTTTTTTAAATGCCCAAAATAGAGAAAAATGCCCCTTGGAGTAAAGACAACGCTTGGAGGAGTTAATGGAGGTTTAAAACATCTCATTTAATGCTTCATAAAATTAGAATATGCATATCTATTCTTGGGGAGAGTTGGGCGCCCATTCTTGTGCAATAAATGATGATTTTCAATACATTTTTGGGGGGTTTTTTGAAGAAAAACGTGGGAAGGGAGTTTGTGTAAAAAGGGGAAATTGGCAGCCCATTTTTGGAGTGTTATTAAGACATTAACAACAAGGAAAATTTTGTGTGGAAGTGGTGAGGGAGTTGGGTAAAGTCTATGGGAAGTTAAAATAAAAAAGGCAACAAGAAAGAGAGGAGAAGAGGGTAGCGTGGAGTGGAGAAAAGGTGTGGTAGATTTTGGGAGAAGTGTGGAATAGGAGATCAGCCTATTTGTGGCTATTGCAAACACATACTAATGCATTATTTAACACCATAAATGGATTGAAATAATGTTGGGTTGATGACAGAGGTGGAAGACTTCTTGAAAATCTTTGAGGGAATGGCTATGAGAGCCAAGTTTTGTAAATCTGGTTTTGCTAAGTTGTTTTCTTGTATAAACTTGTAATAGTTTCTCATGATTGAATCTAGTTCTAATTTGAATGCAATATCTCTTCTTTGTTTAATATTTTTGTTTTGTGAGTTTGTGGAATGGAGTTGTTTTTCTCTACATCAGTGGCATCAGAGCGGGAGTTCCTGAGTGTTCAGGCAAAGCACTAATGTGAGGAATTTTGCACCAAGGTCTGCGAGTGGAGAATGAAGTTAGAGGATTAGAGTATTTAGATGGTGTTGACAACGATGTTACTCGCACTAACAGTGTAGATAAAATCTTCACAGACAAACCGCAAAGAACCTATCTTCTTGAAAGACTAATCCAAGGCAACCTAAGGCATTTGTATAATAGGAAGAGGTTCACTTAGCTTAATCCCAAGTCTTCATTAGTCAGGTCTTGACCATCTTAGGTTCACTTCAGGGTATAATGTGACATTTTTGTTAATCTCAAGGGGTCTATGGTTATCTCCGATTTCATTAAGAATCATAAGTATCAAATACAAGATTTTCAATTCAATCATAAAATAATCTCATGAAATAAACAGATTTGCAATAATATTTCATGATCATCAAACAATTTTTTTATCACTTAAGTAGATTTAGCTTTAAGCATTTAGCAATTTTGTAGAAACGAAATATTTCCAATAAATTTCCATTAATTCATCTATTTTTTTGAATGTTTTCTAAAATTTAAACATGTAATCTAAAATAAAGCATCAAAATACTGAAAAATTAAATTTCTCCCAGTTATTCTCTACACGGGCCCCAATAATTAATCAAATCAAAGAAAATTGCTTTATACTTCACCAAATTGATTCACAGCTAGGCATAAAACGGTGCAAGTTTTTAAAGAAGAGGGTTTAGTTTAGACACCAAGTAGGTTTTGCATGCACCCTTAAACGGTGCAACACATAGTCTTGTTCGAATGAACTAACAAAACCAGATACAAAAAATACATGAGATAGGTAGCTATAAAATTGGCTTCGATATTGATTGAGTTCTATGTGCATACACGTTTTTAGACCGGAATGATTCAAAAAATAGGGAAAAAAAAGAACAAAACTTAGAGAAGTTTTGGCTCTTTCGACATCCACAAATTTTGAACTTAACTTAAAAAGAAGTATCATCTAGCCTTTTATAGAAATAAGACACAAATAGGATAAGACAAATACATGAGAGGAAATCCAAGGGATGAATCACATCAAGGAGCGTGGAATGTCGTGACTGGCAAGAGAATTGCAAATGAGGTCAACGAAGGTTAACCTTCATTTGCATGTTGATGTCTTTCAGGTGTTTCATCTTCTTATTATTGCCAGGATAATAACTTGAGTCAAGATAGCATGTAGGAACTTTCCCATACATTCAAAATTATCACTTCATCATCCTATTCCTACACTTTGGTTCTGCCTCAAGCTTGCTACTCTCGGGAATAAGCTTCCCCAAAGTTTAGCACTTTCTATTGCCATATGTGAAATACCAAGATCCCAGTATTCTAATGACTCAAGCTCCTCCGCATAATTTCCTGGAAATTATTTAGCCTAATCTAGATATGATTTTATCTATGATCCAAATTTTCCTGACCATCCATACCTGAATTTTGCATCACAATTTGATTCTCGTGCAATCACAAATTCCACCTATTAAATCCCTTTAAAAACATCTATAAAAATTCTCATGTAAATAAAACTATCATTAATTTTTTATAGCTATAAATCCATCATAAATAACACGCTTTCAAGAAAATTGTATATTCTTGTGTATTTATCTTTTAGATCGGGTTACCAGACCATTTGAATTTTTGGATAACCTTAAAAAATTTAACTTTGCTTTGCATTGTTACCCGATACCCATCTTTTCCCTTAACTTTCCCAGACTTTGGATTTTACTGTAACTTCCATATTTATCGGACCTTACCTCTTAGACTGGAATGCTTCGCTCAACACCTTGCTTTACCTTTTACAATTTTGGACTTCCCGATTCCTGGTACCTGATACCCAGAACACTTGAAATACAAAGTACTCTTTTTTAAAAGATTTATCTTTTCCTTTTCACTTTCAGTGATCTTTCCAACTAGCTAGCACCTGCCATAAGCGTTAGTTTTCACTTGGGGTCCTCAAGCCTTACATTCTTGGGGCGTGTTGTGAGACCACACAACAACTTGCAACCAATAAAACCAAATTTAAACCAAAACTTGGGATTAAATCACCCGTCGTAAATTACAATTTATGCATATTTTAAAATGTTCAATTTCTCTTTACATTTACCTAGATTCTGACATAAAAATAATAAAATTCCACCAGAAATATCCGTGTGTGTTCTGATTAATTCTAGTTTTTGGAACTTAATGAAAAAAAATAGGTCATTAACATTGAACTACATATATTAGTAATCCTCCAAAGCCAACCAGGGATAGAGCCTTGCTTCCAATCAAGCATCCATAGCCCCGACAAGGTTATCTCTGCAATTCCCCCAAACATAGCTCTATTGCTAGCCAAACATCTATAGCCCTGGTAGAGATATTTGGATAGCCTAAAGAATTGAGTTTTTTATTTGTATATCTCTTTTGATATTTCATTGATAGCTCATTTCAAATTGCAAGCAATGAAGCCCACTATTAGGTTGGGAATTACAATGGTAGCAAAGATTAACTTTTGATTTTTCATTCAATGCAAATCCCTTCATCTTTTCACTACTTCCCAAAAACTCATTTAATAATTCTTTGTTGGTGAGTATTCCTAGCTAAATTTTACCACTTTTATGCCAAATCCCAACTAACTACAACTCATTATATGTTAGAATATATGCATAAATTATAATTTAGCAACAAACAACTTAATCACCAAATTTAAATATAAATTTAGAACCGTTAGTTACCACCCTTCCAATCAAAATTTATGGCAACTACTAAATACTCGGCTAGCGATTCCAATTTTTCGGTGGTGCACCACATTAATGGATCAAAATTTCATGATGACACTTAAACATGATCATGCAACTCTGCATTAAATTCACACGCCTCAATGCGTCTATATCATTTCTTTCAAATTCTCTAGGTGATGGTGTGTGATGCCTTATCAGCTTCATTTTCCTTTCCGCTTTGCACACATGGGAACCTTCATGATTAATACGGCTTAATAAAAACACAATGAAATGACCACCATTAATTTCAAAATCTTTAACTGGCTTGATTTGTAATCTTTGTACCGGCTAAATTTGAAGCAAATTATCACCAATTATGTGTAAAAATTAATTTGATTTAACATTTTGCTCTAAAGAAATCATTCGGTTGCCACCTCATTTATTATTTCCAAGACTTCGATCTAGGCAACTATGTACCACAACTTCCTCATGGTTTTCTATATATTATGCATTTCTCTCAAATTCTTCCACCTTTGTTTTCTTTCAATTACCATTTTGCATTTCTACTTTGCTAGTGCTTGCTTCCAGGTCATGGATACTCCAATTTGCTTGACCTTCTCTTGCTGCCAAAATGTTTTCATGGGCCACATCACAACTCAAATTCTTCGCATTTTTTTCTTCATTCGGACTACCAGCTTCATTGTGCCAAACTTGTGCTTAGTCCTTGGGGAACAATATGTAGAATCCAGAGCTTACTAACAGTTTTATTGTGACTTGGCTTCTCGCTTTGTAGCATCGCTCTTGGACATTGGGCTTTCTATTGAAGATGTTCACTCACATGAAAATATGATAGTGCAACCTGAATATTTGGAGAATTTGGATACTATCTTGTATGTTGCACATCCAACCATTGTAATCCCTTCCACGGATGATATTCCTTGGTTCCTGGAACACAGGGAAGTAGTTCCACTCCAGTCGTTCCTGACTAACCTCCATACTCCTGACTTTGAAGTTCACCTGGAAATTTCCTACATAGGATATTTAGCTCTAATGGATGAGGCATCCTAGATTGGCTGAATAGCCACCCTTCTTTGTAGTTCAACTCCCTCTTTTTTTCTTTAGAATTTTGATACTTCCATGTATATACACAATACACACACACACACACACACACATTTATATATATAGCTTTGTCATACATTTAAAGTGTATATCTAGTGTGCATGGTTTTATCATTTTACATTTCATAGCACAATGTTACAAAATGTTTGAATTATCTCTCATGTGTTTGATAAGTTAAGCAAAATTTGTCAATACAAAGGGCCAAAATGAACAAGAAAACAAAGCGAAACAAAAAAAAACAAACCCTGTAAAAAGCAAAACTAACCCTAACTAACCAGAACTTTATTTTAACAAATGACTAACCCTAACAAAGAAATTTATTTTGAGCTCAATAGCAATTTTCACTGTTGTTTTGGTACGAATTACAATAGGTTTATCCTTGAATTCACTAGAATAAATCTCAAATGTCCTACTGTAACAATGAATCGCTTTAAATTCTCTACATTTAACAAGCATAAATTCAAAGTTGTACTTACCAATAAATTGGCTCATATGTATGAAAATGACCTCATTAAAGGTCGATTGCACACACTTTCATTGATTCATCAATACTCTACCTTCCTTCGGTCTCGGTTCATGGTTTTCTTCTTTACTATGTTTAGTTCCATGAATAACCTTGTCCATTTCTTGATTTTCTCCTCCTCCAAAAAATTTCATGTCTTCGGCCCTGTCTTCACTTTGAACTTCATTAGACCAAGAGATATCACAATTTATATTGTTATCAAAGAAATAAAAATTAAAAACTTGATACTCTGTATCTTACATGGAATCAAGAAAATTTATCTTTTTAGCTCGTAAATTTTCAGTTTGGAATGGAAAGCATGTGTCTCTCGCTCATTTTTCCCTCTCCTTCTCTTCACCAACGTTATCCACGTGTGAAAATAATGATGACTCGTCAATGTTGTTTCCTTGTTTTCAGTGCCATATTTTTGAATGTCGACGTCTTGCCTATTTTCCTACAAAACCTTAAGATTTTCTTCATAACAATTGCAATTAACAAACCATTTTGCTTTATCAATTAATTTTCTAACATTTTCAATTTCACTAGGGTTATACTCTTTTTCAGAATTCAAAATATTTCTCGTTAACAGTTCCTTTCTTTTAGCAGTTAAAACTTCTTCCATTAACGGAATCACTTTATATGTAGCCAAACTTACCCTAGTTTAAAAAAAATAGCAATCGAGTTCACCGTGATCATTTGTATCATGAATTCTACACTCGATGACTCTACCAAAGGTGAATAAACTCAAAGGATATAATCTTTGGTTAAGGATTTTCCGGAGTTTTTCAACTTTCATTTTCGAAATACTGGCTTGCATTAGGCTCTCGCCTTACAGGCTACTCTTAAACCAAGAACCAATACAGATTCCTAAACAAAACTCGAAGGGAAAGATATATATGAAAATCGATCCCTCCTTCTAGCGCCAGTTCATGTTGACAACAATGTTACTCGCACCAACAATGTAGATAAATCTTCATAGACAAACCGCGAAGAACCTATCTTCTAGAAAGACTGAACCAGGGCAACCTAAGGCATCTGTATAATAGGAAGAGGTTGACTTATCTTAATCCCAAGTGTTCAGTAGTCAGGTCTTGACCATACTAGGTTCACTTCAGGGTATGATGTGACATTTTTGTTAATCTCAAGGGGTCTATAGTTATCTTCAATTTCATTAAGAATCATAAGCATCAGATACAAGATTTTCAATTCAATCATAAAATAATCTCATGAAATCAACAGATTTGCAATAATATTTCATGATCATCAAACAATTTTGCTATCACTTAAGTATATTTAGCTTGAAGCATTCAACAATTTCATAAAAATGAAATATTTTCAATAAATTTCCATTCATTCATCTATTTTTTGGAAAATTTTCTAAAATTTAAACATTTAATCTAAAATAAAGCATCAAAACATTGAAAAAAAAAATCTCTTGGTTATTATCCACACATGCCCCAAGAATTAATCAAATCAAAGCAAACCACTTTATACTTTACCAGATTGCTTCATAGCTAGGCATAAAATGGTGCAAGATTTTAAAGGAGGTTTAGTTTGGACACCGAGTAGGTTTTGCATGCACCCTTAAATGGCGTAGCACACGGTCTTGTTCAGATGAACTAACAAAACCAGCTACAAAAAAATTCAAGAGATAGGTAGCCATCAAATTGGCTTCGATATTGATTAAGTTCTATGTGCATACAAGTTTTTAGATTGGAATGATTCAGAAAATAGGAAAAAAAGGAAAAAAACTTAGAAAAGTTTTGGCATTTCAAACGTCCATAAATTATGAACTTAACTTAAAAATAAGTATTCTCTGGTCTTTTATAGAAATAAGACATGGGTAGGATAAGACAAATACATGAGAGGAAATCTAAGGGATGAATCACATCAAGGTACGTGGAATGTAGTGATCGGAAAGAGAATTGTAAATGAAGTCAACGAAGGTCCACCTTCATCTACACATTGATGTCTTTCGGGTGTTCCATTTTCTTATTATCACCAAGATAATAACTTGAATTAGGATAGCATGTAGGAACTTTCCCATACAGAATGATCACTTCATTATCCTATCCCTACACTTTGGTTCTACCTCAGGCTTGCTACTCTTAGGAATAGGCTTCCCCGGAGGTTGGCGCTTTCTATTGCCATATGTCAAATACCGAGATCCCAATATTTTGATGACTCAAGCTCCTCCTTTGAATAATTTCCTTAAAAATATAGCCCGATCTGGATATGATTCTATTCGTGATCCAAAATTTTTGATCATCCATACTCGAACTTTGCATCACAATCTATTTTTGCTTCAATCATAAATTCCACCTATTAAATCCCTTCAAAAACATTTATAAAAAGTCTCATGTAAATACAACCATCATTAATTCATTATTATTATAAATCCATCATAAATAACACGCTTTCAATAAAATTGTATATTCTTGTGTATTTATCTTTTAGATCGGGTAACTAGACCATTGGACTTTTTGGATAACCTTAAAAATTTAAACTTTTCTTTGCACTGTTACTCGGTACCCAATATCCGGTACCCAATACTCAGCTTTTCCCTTATTTCTTGGACTTTGGCTTTTACCGAAACTTCCATATTTATCAAACCTTAACTCCCAGACTGGAACGCTTCGCTCAATACCTTGCTTTACCTTTTACAATTCTGGACTTCCCAGTTCCTGGTACCTGATACCCGAAACACTTAAAATACGATACTCTTTTCTTAACGATTTCTCTTTTCCTTTTCACTTTCGGTGATCTTTCCAACTAGCTAGCACCTACCATAAGCGTTAGTTTTCACTTGGGGTCCCCAAGACTTAAGTCTTGGGACATGTTGTGAGGCTACACAATAGATAGATCATCAAGTGTGAGGCAGCCTATACCTAAGAGGTTCAAGATTGAGTGTGTGGAAAGTGTTTGAAGAAATGTCAAACAAGAAAGGTAAAAATTTTGTCATAGTTGTGTATGCAGGTGAATAGGAAGGAGAAAATATTGCAAATTATGATTTGAGGAAGGCATAGAGAAAGAGAGTGAGAAAGAAGATAAAAATGCAATAGAGGTTGAGAGACAAAAATAAGGTATGACAATTGAAGAGAAAAATGATGTTGCAGTAGTAGATGAGTGTCCTTTGGAGGACTTAAAATCATTGAAAAATGAAATTGTAGCTAAGAGTGAAAGTGAAAAATAAATAGTAGAAGACAGTGGTGAGGAAAAGGTTATAGAAAAAGATGTAATGCATAATATTTTTCATTTTTAATATGGAGATGAAAGTGGATTTTGTGTAAATGAAAATAGAGATGAGTTACATGTTGAGATGAAAGAGGTAGTGAGTGTAGAAAGAGAAAAAGCGATGGTACAAATAGATTTTGGTAGTATTATTTTGTATTGAGGGAAATATTTGAATGATGTTACAGATTGGTGTGTGGATAGTAAATATTTTTTGTAAAAGTTATAGAGGATGTTGCAGGTAAAATTTGGTGGAGGTGGTCGGTCGGTGGTGGGTAAAATCCCACGAGAGCAAAGAGGAGAACATATGGTATTAGGATGAGGAGGACGGTACATGGTGGGTACAAGTCCATAAGCGGAGAGAAGAATGGAGTGCAAAGTTTTCAAAGGAAGAGGTTGTTGGTTCTAGCTAAGTGTCGTAAGAGAAGGAAGAATCAATTGCAAGTACCAAATTTAGTGATGGAGTTTGCTAAGGATCGCTTGAAATCCGAAAGGGTGGTACTACCACTCAACTCTATTTTGTGAATCCATATTCACAAAAAATTTCCTACTTTGTTTGTGTTTGATGCAGAAGCATCTAGGGCGTAAGAGCAATCTTGCATCACCAAAAATATTGCTATTTTAGTTTGTTGTTTTCAATAAGGAACTATTTGAGGTAATGTTGTGTGGAAAATAAGTCTTTTTAATTTCCAAAATATGTAATTTTCCCTATGTGGATTTTTTATTGTAATTTTGGAGGACATTTACTCTAGTAAATGTTTCAAAGGCATCCCAAGAGGAATATTCTTTCCTAGGTGTCAATTTCTTGGTGGGATCGGTTTGTATGCATGTCCTTACATGTTGATTGCATTCTCTTGCATGTTTGGGAACCCAAGTTTGCATGTTGATGCATGTTCTTTCATGGAGCGGTTGGAGTCATTGGAGTTGTCAAAGAATAATGAAGTACATCAAATTGACCAAATTTGATTGGCCATGGTTTAGGTGCCCATGGGAAGGTCATGTGAGCATTGAGTTATTTTTATTATTTTATGATTTATTCTCTAAATGGTGTGGGTTTTCCAAGGAGGGGTTTTTCTTATGGTTTTGGAAAACCATAGTGGTTGTTCTCATTCACAAACTTCTATATATTGATGGCCTGTTATTGTGAGAATTTATCTTTGAGGAGTTGCAAGTTTACATAACCAAATGTGCAAAATGGATACAAATTTGAAGACTCTGACACTTGCAGAGTTATGCACATAGAAAGCCCATGTGTGAAGGGAGCTTGTGAGCTTCCATTTTTCCTAATCCATATTAATTCAAAATAATATTATATATATTGTTGCATTCTCTTAATTTTTTGTGTGATATTTTATTTCAAATTTGGAAGGAGGTGTGAATTTTCTTGGGGGAAGAGGAAAATACATTTTGTTGAGGTTTTGAAGGTGTATTGCAGCAACAAATGGATTATGATATTCATGATTGAAGATCAACAAAGTTGGTTGTTGAAGAATGCCTTTAAATATTATTTGATCATTTGGAAATCTATTCCCAACTCCATTACTGATGCAAAAGAGTTTTCCTACAACTCTCTGCACTTCCAAACTCACTCAAAAAATTGATGAACAAGAATTATTAAGCCACCAAAAATCAGCAATAGTATCAATTTATATTTTCTCAATGGCACTTGCAAACTACTATGCATTACATTCTATGGAAAGGAATTACAAAGGTAACCTCATGATTGAAAATACATAGAAAATTACAATTAAATGTCTTTCTATATGAAATAATATAAACTACAAGGTATGCATTCATTCTTCCTCCAATTCTTTGCAATCTCCTTCGCGCACCTGCAAACAAGTTATGAAAAATCAAATTACACAACCACCAAAGATTTCACCAAAGGACTTGCCACTGATTTTTTCCTTCAACTTGCACACACAAATCTAAAAATTTCTCTCCAAGAATGCTACACCCAAATCCTCCAGCTACCAAAAATCAAGAATCAAAACCAAAACCAATCATCCAAACACCCTGCCAATACCACTTAGCAACTCCACTACCTCTAAATCCATTCCCACTTCTGGAAATCAATAAATGGCATCAAATTCTCATCCTCTAACTCCCCAATGCATGTGTGTTCCATTTCTTGCCAGGCAAGCCACCACTAGTCGGCACCTTCGTTCCTCCACTTCTCAATTTGAATTGCCAATTCCAATTTTCCAATCAAACCTCCTACGTGTCCAAATCATGTTTGTACATTAATTTCAAGTTCAAATTGTTCCAACTCCCAACAATCTCATGCCCATGTTGATTTTTTGGAAATTTTAAATTTTAAATTGTAAAATATGGCACGTTTCCCAAGGTAAATTTCAAGCAAAATGTGTCCAAATTATTTAATCATATTTTTGGACATTACAATATTAAAAAAAAAACTCCAAAATATCTATTAAAAAAATTTCACATCAAAATTGAGCAAAATTCACATAATGTTAATTGGCTGGCAACCATAGATGCATCTACATCAAACACTCGTGGTAGAAGAAAAGTGACCCTATCACTTCTCAAGAGGATAACCAAGGCAAATAACCTCAACTTTTAAAACCAAGATAAGTCTTCTACAAGTCTCCCAAACCATTTTACCAAATACTCTAGAAATATTGCTTCTTCCTTGTACACTTACTCACCCTGTTGTCCAAAATTGTCTCTATCTTCTCCTTCTCTGAAGTAGGCGATGGTATATTTAATTTTTTACCTATTGTGAATTCATCACACTTTCAACCTCATGAAACTTTGTAAGATCATAAATATTAAAAATAGGTGAAATATTAAGTTCACTTGCAAACTCTACTTCATATGCATTACCCGAATCATGCCTACTCACAATTTTGCAAAGCCCAAACTTCATTTTTAACTTGTTCTAGGTATCAACTAGACATCCTTCTTATTTCAAATGTATCATTACCTCATCACCAACCTGAAACTCCTTATGTCTCCTCTTCAAATCAACCTTAGACTTAAACTGAGAATTCAATTTTTTATGTGATTCCTTATCTCTTCATGTATGTTATTTATGTGATCAACAAATTCCTCTGCTTCTGCACTTTTCTTTTCAACATATCAATCCTTTATAAATCTAAAACAACTCTTGGGTTTCTGCCATTAACTATTTGGAATGTATATTTACCTATACTTCTATTCACCAATTTTTTATATGCAAATTCTACTTTAGGTATAATCAAATCCCAACCCTTTGGCTTGTCTCCACCTAGGCATCTCAACAAATTACCCATGTTCCTATTTGCCACCTCTGTCTACCCATCCGTTTGAGGACGGTAGGTTGAACAAAACTTTAAATCAGTCATTATCTTCTTTCATAATTTCCTCCAAAATTATCCCACAAACTTTGTGTCTCTATTTGAAACTATGCTCTTCAATAGACCATGTAGCCTCACTACTTCCTTGAAAAACAACTTTGCAACATGCACATCATCATTAGTCTTTTTACATGGAATGAAATGAGCCATCTTTGAAAATCTATCTACCACCACAAATATGGAATCATATCCCCTTTGGGTCCTTGGTAAATGAAAAACAAATTCCATACTAATCTATTTCCATGGCCTTTCGAGTACCGGTGAATTCTGATATAACCCTATGTTCTGACTACTCTCTTTTGCCACTTGAAAAATCCTGCAACTTTGCACATATTTTCTGATATCTTGTTGCAACTGAGGCCAATAATATTGTTCTCCAAAAAATGTTATAGTTTTATCAATACCAAAATGTCCCCCATCCTTCACGATGTTTTTCCTTAACCAAATCCATTCTCATTGAACTTCTAGGAATGCACAATTTGTTACCTTTCAATAACATACCATCTTGGATTAAATAATTCAACCACTAGGTCCTATTAGTTGCAATAGGCTCTTTGTAAGCCCTCCAAACATTTTCAAAAGCTGGATCCTCTTCATACAACTCCAACTCATTAAATCCAATAATCTCAACCTTCATTTCAATTAACAAGCCTTGTCTTCTACTCAATACATCTACAACTCTGTTAAACTCCCCACTCTATGCTTCAAAAAAATGTATAACTTTGCAAAAATTCTACCCATTCCATATGCCTCTAATTTAACTTCCCTTGAATTCTCAAATATTGAAATGCTTGATGATCAGTAAACAAAACAAACTCCTTAGGCAAAAAATAGTGTCTCCACTTTTTCAATGCTTGAACAATAGCATAAAATTCCTTATCATAAACTAAATATTTCTTTTTTGCATCATTTAACTTCTCACTAAAATAAGCAATGGTTTTACCTTTTTGACTTAGAATAGCTTCAATGGAATTAAATGGAATTAACACTTACATCACAATCCACTTGAAATACTTTTCTAAATTTGGAAAGTGTTAAAACATGTTGCTCTGTCACTTTAGCCTTCAACAAATCAAAACTTCTTAATGCCCCTGTAGTGCATCTAAAATATCTTTTGTCCCCTCTCATATCTTAGTTAGTGGTGCACAAATACTAATGAAACCTCTAATAAACTTCATATAAAATCTTTTCAAACAATGAAATGATCTCACCTCTATAGCACTTTTAAGTGTAGGCCATTCTAAGATAGATTTCACTTTTTTCCAAATCCATCTTGATTCGTTCTCTTGAAACAACAAACCCCAAGTATACCAAATCCCTCTTCATAATGTTTCACTTCTTCAAGTTAATGAGCAACTTATGTTCTCTCAACTTTTCAAAAACTAATCCAATATACATCAAATGTTCTTCTAATGTCTTACTAAATATCAATATGTCATCAAAATAAGCAATAACAAATCTTCCCAAAAACTCTTTCAATACCTCATTCATCAATCTCATAAATGTACTAGGTGTGTTGGTTAGTCCAAAAGGCACGACCAACCATTCATACAAACCTTCTTTGGTATTGAATATTGTCTTGCACTCATCTCCTTCTCTAATTCGAATTTGATAATAGTCACTCTTCAAGTCAATCTTGGTGAAGTATTCAACCCAAAAAACAATCAAATGATATCATTCATTCTTGGCAATGGAAACTAGTATTTGATAATGATCTTGTTTATAGCCCTTGAATTTGTGCACATTCTCAATTCTTTTCCTTTCTATGGTGCCAAAACAACGGGCACTACACATGGATTTAGGCTATCTAATCAAACCCTTCTGCAACAACTCTTGCACTTTCCTATTCAACTCTTCAGTCTCTATAGGAGACATTCTATGGGTTGCCTTCTTAGGAAAACTTGCTCCCAATATCAAATTAATTTGGTGACTTATCCTTCTCATAGGTGGCAGCCCCTCTGGTGCATTATCTGAAATAATCTCATGAAATTCATGCAAAAAATATACAACTTCCATAGGAACATCTTGTTGGATTTTGTGGTTGTGTTGTTGATATGTGGTTGTCATTGATGTCAACACTATTAGCATTAATGTCTTTAAGACTGTATATGTCAATGATATTGAGAAAATTTGTAATAAAATAAGTTGTAGGTTGTCTGTGAAGTAGTGAAGATCAATATGATAGAAATTGCATTATGTTGACGAAGAGAAGTTGTGGATTAAAGGGTTTGTTTTCAAGCCTATCTAGTTTATCCACAGAAAGTTTCAAAGGTGTGCATGAAGATTTAAGCAAGTTATGAGCTTTTGTGTCCCGACGGTTATTTTGTTACTATAGTTGGTGTTCCTGGAAGAAGATAATGTGATTATGGTAATCTGAGTTGTTGTTTATTCTCTTGTGGTGTTTGTGGATGTTTCTAGATCATGCTATATCTGTGTTGAACACCCGCATTGATCGGTGTGCTCGCGGTCAATAATTTTCTCTTGTGTGTTCATTTTCCATGTTCATGGTCGACATGGTGATTATAGCGTGTTGTGGATCTTCGAGGAAAAATATTTGAAGGTATTTTGTGTTCAAGGACATTGTTTTGGGTCTCTACTATGTTGTGGCTGACCTTGGTAGATTCGCATTAATAATATTTATTGTTTTGGGCCGATAGTTTGTATTCATCTTATTATTTTGTTGAATCCAACATGAAGCGATGTAATTACTTGTTGCGGATATACATGAGCGATTTTTTCTCATTTGAGGTATGCATGATGCGAAGTGTGTGAGTGCTATGTGCGAATAAAGATCAGATCATTCGAAGGCAGAGAAGAGTATGAAGAAGAGTGACGAAGAGTAAAGAAGTGTTCATGTGCTTAACCGAAACTGTAATCAGGCATTAGCAGATGCTACTTTCTCAATTCAAGATCTTCAAATGGATTTAATCTAAATATTTTTGTAAGATAGTGAATCTTACCTTGGGCATTAATCCTCTTGTATTTGAGCAATGGGCTCTAGGCAGTGTGCATGAATGCATGTACGTTCCCCACTTATTCTTCGTATACTTTTAACAAAGTATAAACTTGTGGATTAACCTCCACCATGGTTTTTCCCCTAACAGGGTTTCCACACAGAAAATTTGGTGTTATGTGTATGTGTTGTTGATTTATGCTTTCATGGTTATTAATCAAATCTAAGAATAAGGGTTAATAAAGTTAATAAATTTGAAATTTTGTGACAACTGATTCACCCCTCCTCTCAGTTGTTTGCCCTTGTGTTGCCAACACATCTTCCATTTTTTCTTGGTTATCTTTTGGAATCAAATCAAAGCATTCTCATGCTTCATACCATCTAAAAATTTCCTAGCATCAACTACACAAATTCTTGCATTGTTGCAAACCTTACCCATTTCCTCTTTCAATGGCTTCAACTTATGTCTTACTCCATCCTCTGTTAATGAGTATGTGTTAGCATACCCATTGTGCATGGATTTTCTGTCAAATTGTCACGGTCTCCCTACAAAACATGACAAGAATCCATAGGATTTGTGTAGGAAATCCATTTCATCTTTCTTACATGATGGATTTTATGTCAAATTGCCACAGTCTCCCTAACAAAACATGACAAGCATCCATTGGATTTCCTACACAAATCTTATGGATGCTTTTCATGTTTTGTTAGGGAGACTGTGGAAATTTGACAAAAAATCCATGCACGATGGGTATGCTAACACATACTCATCAACAAAGGATGGAGTAAGACATAAGTTAAAGCCATTGAAAGAGGAAGTGGGTAAGGTTTGTAGAAATGCAAGGATTTGTGCAGTTGATGTTAGGAAGTTTTTAGATGGTATGAAGCATGAGAATGTTTTGTTTTGATTCCAAACGCTAACCAAGAAAAAATGGAATATGTTCTTATGAAATTTGTAGATTTGTTGCATGAATTTCATGAGATTATTTCGGATAATGCACCAGAGGGGCTGCCACCTATGAGAAGGATAAGTCACCAAATTGATTGGATATTGTGAGAAATTTTTCCTAATAAGGCAACTCACAAAATACCTCCTATGGAGAGTGAGCACTTGAATAGGCAAGTGCAAGAGTTGTTGTGGAAGGGTTTTATTAGAGAGAGCCTAAGTCCATGTGCAGTGCTTGCTATTTTGGCACTAAAGAAAGGTGGAGAATGGAGAATGTGCACAGATTCAAGGGCTATAAACAAGATCACTCTCAAATACTAGTTTTCATTGCCAAAAATGGATTATATCATTGGTTGTTTGAGTGGGGTTGAATACTTCACCAAGATTGACTTGAAGAGTGGCTATCATCAAATCTGAATTAGAGAAGGTGATGAGTGCAAGAAAACATTCAATACCAAAGAAGGTTTGTATGAATAGTTGGTCATGCCTTTTGGACTAACCAACACACCTAGTACATTTATGAGATTGATAAATGAGGTATTGAAAGATTTTTTGGGTAGATTTGTTATTGCTTATCTTGATGACATATTGATATTTAGTAAGACATTAGAAGAACATCTGATGCATATCAGATTTGTTTTTGAAAAGTTGAGAGAAGAGAAGTTTCTCATTAACTTGAAGAAGTGAAACTTTATGAAGAGGGAGTTGGTATACTTAGGGTTCATTGTTTCAAGAGAATAAATCAAGATGGATCTAGAAAAGGTGAAAGCTATCTTAGAATGGCCTACTCCTAGAAGTTCTATACAGGTGAGATCATTTTATTGTTTGGCAAGATTTTATAGGAAGTCTATTAAAGGTTTTAGTAGTATTTGTGCACCACTATTTGAGGCCATGAGAGGGGACAAAAGAGATTTCAAATGGACTACAGGGGCAACAAGAATTTTTGATTTGTTGAAGGCTAAAGTGACAGAGAAGCCTATTTTAGCACTTCTTGAATTTAGAAAAGTATTTCAAGTGGATTGTGATGCAAGTGGTAATATCATTGGAATTGTCCTAAGTCAACAAGGTAAACACACTACTTACTTTAGTGAGAAGTTAAATGATGCAAAAAGGAAGTATTTAATTTATGATAAGGAATTTTATGTTATTGTTCAAGCATTGAAAAAGTCGAAACACTATCTTTTGCCTAAGGGGTTTGTTTTGTTGACTAATCATCAAGCACTTCAATATTTGAGAAGTCAAGGAAAGTTAAATTAGAGGCATATGAAATGGATATAATTTTTGCAAAATTACACTCTTTTTTTTAAGCATAGAATTGGGAAATCTAACAGGGTTGCAGATGCATTGAGTAGAAGACAAGGTTTGTTAATTGAAGTGAAGGTTGATGTTGTTGGATTCAATGATTTGAAGGAGTTGTATGAAGAGGATCCATATTTTTGAGAGGCTTGGATGGCTTACAAAGAGCATATTGCAACTAATAGGACCAAGTGGTTGGATTATTTAATCCAAGATGGTATGTTATTCAAAGTGTCATGTCCCTGAAAATGTGACAATAAAGATAACAAAAAACAATAAAGATAACAAAAATTATTATTTCAATATCCTTATAATTATAATTGTCGCGAGACAAAATTATAATTATAATTATATTGTCGATATATTAAAATAACAAATGCTAACAATACAAATATTACAATCAGTATGATATTAATGGATATATATATATAATTACATTGTACAATTTGAATATTATTATAATTATTATATATAATATTATAAATACTAAAATATAAATAATGTTGGATAAATAATAAAATAAATGATCTTATACATGATTAAGTATATTATTAAAAGCAATCATTAAATAAATGATAAACTACTAAAGGAGATTATAAACAATGAAAGTATGATTTTCATTATGGATAAACGAAGACATGTAATACTTTAATATATAATATAGGAGACATTACATCATATAATATACCTTGAGTCTCTTAGGCACTGTATTATCCCGTATTCTGGAGAATCAGGTAACCAGTGATATTTTGTTATGGAGACGTCTAAAATCCCTTGAAGACGATATCAATTTAGGCGATTGTTATCCTAATATCGAGCATCCATATAAAGCAGTGGCATCGTATTAAAGGAATAGGTAATCGAGTTTGTCTTTTACTGACTTTAGCATATGCGATTTTCATCAATCCTTTATCGCAACTTTAATATAGACTTCATCGTATGAGTGATAGAACCAATGACTCATGATTGTCAACAAAGAGAATCTTTGGTTATAAACTCCATGTCAGCATGACCACCGTCCAAATAAGTGTGTCCCAATAACCCCAAGGAGAAGAGTAACGCAATGACTTGGTGAAACGAATTCTATAATCTTATGGCTGCGATAGTATGTCAAGCAGCGATTATACTTAGTAGATGATAATTAATCCTCAGCTAAGAGTCGTGACCATTTGAATGGTCAACTTGATCCATAGTAGTGCGTCTCTTGTGGAGGAGACATGACCATATATATAGGTAATAAGATGTGAAGGGATGGGGGATATATAGAAAAGAAGATGTAATTATATACTGAATAGAGAGTCAATTTTGGACATTCAGTCATCATATCAAAAGCAACGCATAAGCACAAGCAGAGACGAGATCCAGGTTGTATGATCACATGAGGAAATACTCGGAAGAGCAATCAAAAGTTGAAGTTTCTATTCCTATAGTAAACTACAGGTTACAAAGGAACCTTTTAGATACAACGATCCCAATAAACAGAGGGTCAATATTAATATTCAAATATAAATAGCTTGAGGGGTGAGATGCATCAATTGTATCAACCTTTATATAAATACATATACCATTAGACCTTCCACATATTTGACCATACATATACAACTTCCTAACCATTTGCCCCTTGAGATTGGAATTCACATCAAATAGAAAGACTGTACTACTGTCTAGTAAAGCATATCATAATTAGAGAGGACTTAATAGTTAAACCTTGTTTGAAGTTATCATACATCTACTTACAAGCATATTTGTCTCCTCATATCGCAAAGTTAGAGAAAATCCTAGACGGGACATTACACAAGGTAACAAATTGTGCATTCCTATAAGTTCAATGAGAATGAATTTGGTTAAGGAAAAACATAGTGGAGGACTTGCAGGACATTTTGGTATTGATAAAATTATAGCACTTGTTGGAGAACAATATTATTGGCCTCAGTTGCAACAAGATATCAAAAAATATGTACAAAATTGCAAGATTTTTCAAGTGGCAAAAAGAACTAGTCATAACACAAGCTTATATCAACTTTTATCGGTACCTAAGAGGCCATGGGAAGAGATTAATATGGACTTTGTTCTTCATTTACCAAGGAATCAAAGGGGATATGATTCCATATTTGTGGTGGTAGATAGATTTTCAAAGATGGCTCATTTCACTCCATGTAAAAAGACTAATGATGTCGTGCATGTTCTAAAGTTGTTTTTCAAGGAAGTGGTGAGGCTACATGGTCTATCGAAGAGCATAGTTTCAAATAGAGACACAAAGTTTGAGGGATAATTTTGGAGGACATTATGGAAGAAGCTAAGGACTAATTTGAAGTTTTGTTCAGCCTACTATCCTCAAACGGATGGACAGATAGAAGTGGTAAATAGGATCTTGGGTAATTTTTTGAGATGCCCAATTGGATTTGATTCTATCTCAAGAGGAATTTGCAAATAACAACTCAATGAATAGAAGTACAAGTAAATCTCCATTCCAAATAATTTATGGCAGCAGCACAAGAGTTGTTCCAGATTTCAAAAGCATCGATAATGTTGAAAGAAAAGTGCAGAAGTAGAGGACTTTATTGATCACATAAAGAGCATACATGAAGAGGTAAAGAATCATGTCAATAAAATGAATTTTCAATGTAAGTCTAAGGCTGATTTGAAGAGGAGACATAACGAGTTTCAGGTTGGTGATGAGGTAATGGTACATCTGAGAAAAGAAAGATTTCCAGTTGGTACCTATAACAAGTTGAAAATGAAGAAGTTTGGGCCTTACAAAATTGCGAGCACGCATATGAAATAAAGTTGCCAAGTGAATTTAATATTTCACCTATTTTTAATATTTTTGATCTAACAAAGTTCCATGAGGCTAAAAGTGATGAAGGCATAGTATGTGAATAGTTAAACATACGAGCGCCTAAATAGAGAAGGAGAAGATAAAGGTAATTTTGGACAACAGGGTGAGTAAGAGTACAAGGAAGAAGCAGTATTTGGAGTATTTGGTAAAATAGTTTGGGAGACCTATAGAAGACTCATCTTGGTTGTCTAAAGTTGAGGTTATTTTCCTTAGTTATCCTCCTGAGAAGTGACAGATACGTTTCTTCTACCATGTGTGTCTGATGCAGGTGCATCTATGGTTTCCAATCAACTGGCATTATTTGTTTTTTGCTCAATTTTGATGTGTAATTATTTTAATGGAAATTTTAGAGTATTTTGAATGTTGTAATTTCCAAAAATATAATTAAATAATTTGGGCACATTTTGGCTTCAAATTTACCTTGGGAAAAATGCCAAATTTTATAATTATAAATTATAAATTATAATTGTCAAAAATCAACATGGGCATGGAATTCTTATGGAGTTAGGAAAATTTAAATTTGTAATTAATGTATAGGCATGATTTGGACACCCAAGAGGTTTGACTGGAAAATTTGAATTGGCAATTCAAATTGAGAAGTGGAGAATGAAGGTGTCAGCTAGAGGTGGCTTGCCTAGCAGGAAATGAAACAAGCATGCATTGGGGAGTTATAGGATGGCAGTTTGATTCCATTATCTAATTTTTCAGAAGTGGGCATGGATTTGGAGGTAGTGGAGTTGCTAAGTGGTATTGGCAAGGCGTTTGGATAATTGGTTTTGGTTATGGTTTTGCTTTTTGTTCCTAATTTTTGGAAGTTGGAGTATTTGGGTGTAGCATTTTTGGAGAGACATTTTCAAATTTATGTGTGCAAGTTGAAGGCAAAAATCAATGGAAAATCCTTTGGTGAAAGCTTTGGTGGTTGTGTGATTTGATTTTCCAAAACTTGTTTGCAAGTGCAAGGAGATTGCAAGGAATTGGAGGAAGAATGAATGCATACCTGTAGTTGATATTGTTGCTTGTAGTAAGGCATTTACTTCTGATTTTCTATGTATTTTCAATCCTCAGGTTTCCCTTTGTAATTCCTTTCCATATAATGTAATGCACAGTAGATTGCAAGTTCCATTGAGAAAATATAAATTGCTATTGTTGTTGATTTTTGATGGCTTAATTATTTTTTCCATCAATTTCCTATGTGAGTTTGGAAGTACATAGTTGCAGGCAAACTCTCTTGCATCAATGGAAGGAGAAGGGCGTAGCTTTTTCTCCAAGGGTTGTTGGAAGCCATTTTGTTAGAGGTATCAGAGAAAGAGTTCCTAAGTGTGCAAGCAAGAGCGCTGATGTTAGGAAATTTGTACCAAGACCTACGGGTGGAGAATGAAGTTAGAAGATTAGAGTGTGTAGACAGATTGTTGAACGTGAGGCGGTCTATACCTAAGAGGTTAAATATTTGCACCTGCAGTTGGGTCTTTCTTAATATTTTAGATTGCCCAACCACTACACCAAACCTTCCACTTTATGATCACCCAAATCCCGATGTGGGCAAGGTGAGAGCATACGGTGGTAAGGTGTACATTACATTATCTGAAAGCATCCACTTATTCAATGGGGTGAGTATGGAAACTTCAAAGCATGAAAGGAAACATCCGCTTATTCAACGAAAATTAAAAAAAGCAAAGAGGTATTTTGGTGGCAAGCCGACCAAAGCAAAGAAAGATCCCCCACTTTTTAGCGAGCATAACATGAAATTAAAGAAAAATGGACCACTTACTGAGTGGGAGTAAAATGAAATTAAAGAAAAATCGACCACTTACTGAGTGGGAGTAACATGAAAGTAATGGAAATCTCAACCACTTATTCAGCAAGAGCACCACTTGTTCAGTGGGGTTAGTAGCAATAAACAAAAAGCAAATCACCGATGGTACTACCAAACAATGTTACAATAAGCTCATGACAATGAATTTCTAGAATGTCATATACTACTGCTACAATGTGGAAATACTTAGGAAGTCTTAGCATAACACCCCAAAACGGAACCCCAACTTGAAATGAAGCATTCCCCAATAAAATATAAAAATTATACCTCGAGCGAATGACCCCCAAAGGACTGAAAGAGGTCTGTAACATTGTTGCTACAGGTCTGATAATGAAGTTGCAGCAATCTAAAACATCAACCAACAAGCTACCAAGTGATCATAACTTCATCAAATCACCATAGAACTCTTTGAGATTGCCTACAAGGTATTAGCAAGGGCTAGGCACCTCCAAAATCAAAAGGAACAGTAGCAAAGAGGTAAAAGTAATGCACAACTCCCGAAACACTCCAAACCCTAGATGGTATGATTGGTAGAAAGGGGCGACTAGCTAGGAAAAATCAGGTTCTCCAAAAAATCTGCAAACTTGTGCAAAGGGGTACCCAAGGCTTAGGATTTGAATGGCTCAACACCCAGAAGATCTTTGATGCTTCACTTTGATGTTCACAAAATGGTATGGCCTAGGAGGTGGGAAATGGGCATAACCAACAAGAGATAACTCTGAAAAATCTCCTCCAATCACTCCAAAACTCTGCAATATTAGTTATCATACCAAAACATAACTAGAAAACATCAAATGAATCCACAACTTGTAAGCAAACTAAAATCCATCACCAACAATCTCCAATGGTGACCTCTGAAATGAAGCCACACCCATGTCCAACTAGGGAGTATCTTGCAACTCTGAAGCTAGAGCCAACCTTGAGAGTTTTCCTCCTTAAATCCCAATGATTAAGGAGACTCGCCATGCTCTGATACCACTGATGAAAAAGGGAGATACTCACCCTTCAAAACTGAAATCAAACACAAATAAAGAGACTTGAAAGATGGTTGCAATATGCCTTTAAATTTCAGATTTAAAGAAAGAAAATCAACAACATTCTATTTGCTTAAATCATAAAATGATTACATCAAACTTAATCTTATATGCTTCCTTACAATATGGGCTTCATACATAAAAAAAATTTGCAACATAATGTCTTCAACATTCTACCTTCATTTCGACAACATCTGGGCATGCAACTACAACTTCTCCAAAAGCACCCCTCTCCAAATAAACAAGCATGAATATATAGAGAAATGTGAAAGAGGAAACCACCGTTGGTTTCTCAAAACCTTATGCCAAAATCACCCAGAATCCCACACCCAATTTGGGGAGTTACAGAAATTGAAAATGGGAAATTATTTAATTGCATACATGGCCTTCACATGGGCACCTAGACTTTGCCCAATCAATTTTGATCGGTTATGACAACTTGTAGCTTTGTCAGTTACAAATGTGCATGCAACAACATGAAAATCCAAATAAAGACAACCAAGTTGGTCCCACCTAGAAATGGAAACCCAAATGGAATATTCCCCCATTTATGCCTTTGCAACATTTATCAGTGCATAATTTCCACCAAAATTACAATTACTATTTTTCCACAAGGAAAATTACAGTTGCAAATTAATTTATTTATTCTCCTAACCCCTAGGCCCTTATTGAAAATAAGCAAAAATAAAATAACAATATTTTTGGTGATGCAAGATTGCTAATACCCCTAGATACTCCTGTTAGAACTGAAAAAATCTCATATTTTTCAATAGTCTTCATCCACTCACCTTCCACATATCACAAAACTTGCCCCACATTAATTTTGTGACCAATACAACTTGATGAGATTTGTGTGACTTGATCCATATTTTTTTTTAGATTTTCCCTGAAATCCTCTTTTGCTCTTCATTGCCATTTGTCATTTCATCACTCGGCTCCATTTTCATTCCCTATCAAGCCAAAATATCACAGAGTTGCTTCTCATGTTTGTAACAATACCATTGAATCCTTCATTTAAACGTTTCCTGAAATATCGGGGAGACATGAGCTAGGTCACAGCGATCAGAAGGCCCTAGAGATAACAAGACTGCATAATCGGGAAGACAATACATGTCGTCTCACTGATAAGGGCCCATCAACGTGAGCAAAGCAGTCGAAGCAAAATTTCCAAGTCAGGCCGAGCTCACAAGTCATACCGATAGAAATCCCATCGGTAAGAAACATATGGCCTCCTGTCGATAAAGCAAGTGAATAACTATGTCAGAGAAACTTATACAATTAGACCAAGTCCCGCAAGATCTTCCGGATCACATGGGTCACACCGACGAAGACTTCATCGAGGAGAGACACATATGATCTCACCGATAGCACAAATGAGCAATTGAACTTTCATCAGAGAAGTATACATGATCAGAATAAGTTACTTGGATGTCCCCAAATTTTTGATTCACCCTGATAACAAACTCAAAAGATCCTCAGAGAAAGTATCACTGACTTGTCCCAACAAATAAAAGGCTAAAAGAAATATCTCGAGGAAACATGTACAATCGGAGCCACTCTCTCAGAGCTCATCAATCATATATGTCATACCAATGAGGGAGCTTTTCAGGGAGAATTTACGCATTCATCATTTGATAACTTGAGTAAAAAATATTAGTGAATATGAAAGCAGGATTCACGAGCAACGTGGATATCTACAAACAGATTGAAATTCAGAAGGCAAGATTTAATGCAGTGTTTCATGTTCAGGACAAGTGCATCCACAAGAGAATGCATTGAGCATTGTTCACTGGTCAGGTAGTATTGAAGAGAAACAAAGGTGGTATCATGGTAGTGGACTATATTTGAGACTCCCTTGGCCGAATATCTCCTGATTTTGATGGCTATTCAGGTCGTGTGTGGGAAATGGATAGAAATTCATTATAATTGGATGAGTCGTTGTTCTTGTGTGTGAGCCTAATGGAGGAATCTTTGTATTGATTAAATCAAGACTTGCACAAACCATAGAATTCCAGGCGAAAAACCCTAAGCGCATCGGAGTAACATGTATTGTCAGAGTAGATTTTTCAGATTTCTTCGATTACGGGGTCTCTTCGATGAGGAGTTTTCGGGAAGTGTCTCACTGATAGCCCAGCAAGGAATTTCATCGGTGAAAGAAGCAAGATCAGTGGGAAAAAATAGTTCTTCTTGATGCTTTATGCCATCTCGATGCGAGTGCATAGGGTTATAATGCAAACATAAGATTGAACAAAATATGCTTATAGTGGAAATCAATAATACTTTGAGAAAAATAAATTTCATTTGTTTTATCGAGGGGATTTAAAAGTGGATAATTATTTTACCCATAAAAGCAAAAGGGGTAAAAATTTATAAAATATTTGCACGGGGAGGTGGAATATTTTCACCAATGGGATTAAATGGATGGGTGATTATTTTACCCGAAGGAGTGATCTATTAAATTGGATGAAATATTTCAACCACACAATATATAAATGGAATATTTTTTCACTAAAGAAGCTATGAAAGCGGGTAATTATTTTTATTTTAAGAGGTAAAGATGTTTTAAGAGGTAAAGAGTGAAGATTGCCAACAAAAGAACGATTTGATAATCACTAAAATAAATTTCATGGAAATAATGAAGACAAAAATATTTAATTTGCCGAAGGCAATTAATTAAATATTTTTGCTAAAGAAGAAGAATATTGAAGAGATGCAGCGAACAGATATGAGGGTTCATAACCCTAAAACAATGTATATATGCCAAATGAAATCAAAGGAGAGAAAGATTAGAATTAGGAGTTAGGTAGTTGGATAGGTAGATAAGTTGCCTCAACAGAACATTATGTTGTGTATTGCAAAATCTTTTGAAGTAATATAATGAACAAGAAAGTTTAATTTGGTGATCCAATTATGTTGTCAATTGTTTATTGAATTAATTAAAAATATTATCTGGTTGTCTCCAAGGATGACATTTCTTTATTATTTAAATTGATGTGTCAAGGATATATTCAATTTATCAATGCACACTTGTTCTTGTGTGGTTCAGTTAACTGGCTCTTTCAAGGAAGGATTAAATTCTTTAAATTAATCACAGTAATTTGGAAAAGGTCATTTGGATCAATAAGAACTTGATAATTGCATTCTTACATGTTTATACAAGGTATAAACAAACATAAATGCCAAACAATTAGAATTTTAGCCAATAAGCAAGTCGCATATCCTTCACCTTTTGACCCTGTTAGCCCCATAGAAGTAGTCAATGGTCTTACCCATTTCATTTTAGAATTCCATAAAATCTTATTCAAACATTCACATTTCACATTTAGTAATAGGAGTAGGAGTAATTAACAAGCTTTCATCTATTCCAGTTTGTGCCACTGTGGATAGATCCATAAATTCAACAAATTCATACAACTTTTAATTAACTTCAGCTATCAAGGTCCACCTGCCTAGGTCTAGCAAAGCCTAAAGTGCAGGGAGTCATCAACCGAATAGGTTATCTTCGTTCATTGGTTCAAGAACGTTGCAAGTCTGATCATAGAGCCTAGCATCCTAGGAAACAGAGCACACCTTGGCTAACCTCCATTTTTGTTATTTTGGCTTGTACTTGACTCTAGCCAAGTCAGGAAGTTTGTTTGCTTTCAGACCTTAGAAGGTCATTGCTTTTGTGGGCTAGGTGAGTTAGTCATTAGGACTAAGGTCACACATTTAGCCATTGTTAGTAGTTTATGTTTTCTTAATGTTAGTTGTCTATGGGAGATTAGAGTCTTAAAGATGTTCTAAACACTTAGTGGTTGTTGTAAAGATGCCTTAAGGCCATTAAATGAGTTGGTTCCTCGGAATCTAGAGAGAATGGTGGTCCTAAGAAATAGGATCAAGGCATAGAGAAAGATGCCAAATGTTGTAAAGAAGTTAGCATGGGCATGCAACTCGGTTACCTTTGGATTCCCTTGAGAATAGGAAGTGGGAGATCGGCCAACAGGCCCTAGAATCATGGGGATGGCATCTATTATGACCCAAGACTCAAATCTCATGTAGAGAGGCAGTTATGTAATTGGTAATTAGTTTTGAAGTGGAATAGAGAGCTCTGAAACAGTGTTTTTCAAGAAGAACTCAAGTTTTTTTGATGACAGAGATGCTTAATGGATTTATAGACTGGGTTTAGTGTTTGTTCTATGTTCTATAGCATCATCTTAGACTTTTTCATTTGATAGGTAAGTTGTTTAGAGTAGATATTTGGGTGTTAATTAAATTGTTTTGGTCTTAAGTTCTTATTGGTCCAGTCCTGACCAGTCAATGCTTTCATGGCTCCCCCATGAACTCTAGCCTTAGGAAACACCTAAGGACAGGTGGGAATGTTAGGGGAATCATTAGTGTACATAGTTGTAGGTTTAGGAAGCATGAAAGAGTGGAGAGCTCTTTTAATCACTAGTCTCTAGGCGAGCAGACAGAGCCTAGTTAGAGGTCTAGGAATGTCATTGAAGATTTCTTGCAGGGTAAGGAGGTACTGTACGGAACAGGTACAAGTTCAAGTAGGGTTTCACCTTAGCTCAACATTCTAGGTGGATTGAAGTCATGTCAATCATTTGGTTTATGATTTGAGCAAGTTACAAACAAGAATATAGTCAGTCCTAGTAATTAGGCCTAATTGCCCTATTGTCCTAAGTTGTAGGAAGCTAGTGTATGGAAGTTGTCAGGCTAGAAGCCTCACTGAAAATTTTAGAACTTCCAAAAGGGTATCTGAATCTGCCTTTAGATTTGTAGGGTCTTTGGGAAAGTTTTGCAAAAATTGACAAAACAGGACTGGTAAAGAATACAAGAAAAAGGCCTATTTAAGGTCTCAAATGGTGAATCCTTGAACCCAGTAAGGATAGGGTTGAATAACCTTCTAAAATGGTTCAAATATACAAGGTTATTAATGTTCTTAATAGGATGGACACCCCTACAATGAAGAATGATGTTTGTGAAGAAGATAGCACTTAGAGTTTTCTAAGTGAGGAAGAGGAATTGAACTTGTCAAATGGTGTTAGTCCTCCAAGGTGAAGCACAAGGGATAGAACTCTTAGAATAGAGTTAGGATTGGACTTAGTTAATCATCTATGCCAATCAGGACCTAGAGGAGACTAGGTTCCTAGAAGAGACAAGCTGGGTCTCTTAGTTGCAGTGCAAGCAAGCCTTGGAACACTCACATCATATTGGTATCAGAGCTTGTTTTGATCAGGCTTGTGGTGGATGTTGCAGCCTACTGAATCAGTGGGAGAGAATACACCAGAGGAAGACACAACCATGGTGACTAATGTTGAGTTAGCCAAGAAAGTAGAAGAACAAGAAGAGGATAATCGATTGCTAAGAGAAAGATTGTCCCAAATGGAGCAGCTCTTGGGTGAAGTCCAAGACAAAACTGATAAGGTCAAAGTCAAAATTGATCAAAAGGAAGAGGAAGAAGCAAGGGAAAAGGAATTAGAGTTGGAAGAGGAAGCAGCAACACCTGACCCTGTTCTTCCTGAAGATCCATTCTTAAAGGCACTAAAGGCATTGAGTGGTAAAGCTTTGGAAGGTGTGCCACTATTTAGTGGACAAATGGATCCAGATTCAGTCGTGGATTGGATAGACAACATTGAGAACCATTTTGAGTGTGATGGTATCTCAAAGGCACAAAAAGTTATGGTGGCCAAGTATAGACTAAGAGGTTCAGCTCTTACTTGGTGGAAGTTTGTGCAAAACGAGAGAGAAAAGGATGGAAAAGGTCCTATAGTTACTTGGAAGGGCATGGCAAACAAAGTGAAGCAGACCTACCTTCCTGATGACTATGAAGTTCAAATGCATAGAAGGAGACACAATCTAAGACAAAAAGATCTAGATGTCCAAGCCTACATCGAGGAGTTTCAAAAGCTATGTTTGAGATCAAAAGTAGTAGAAGATGAAAGCATTAAGCTTGCAAGGTACTTGAATGGCCTCAAATGGTCTATTCAAGAAGAAATGAGTCTAGTGAACTTCAAAACCATTCGCCAATGCTATCAAATGGCCTTGAAGATAGAAGAGAAAATCAAGAGAAAGCAAGACCAAACCTCTAAAGGTAAAGGTAAAGGAAAGGATAGTAGAGGACAAAGAGGTGGCTATGGTGGGAGAAGTTATGAATCAAAAACTCAAGGAGACATAAAATTCAGTGAGCAGCAAGAAGGAAGCTCAAGTAGAGGTGGTAGAGGAAGGAGTTCTAACTCTAGCTCTAGAGGAAGAAATGGTGGACAAGGAGGAAGAGGCAACTACTTTGCCAATATGAAATGCTATCATTGCAATCAAATGGGACATCCTGCCTATAGATGCCCAGAGAAAGGTAGTTCTTCACATGGAGGTGACAAGAGAACTAACCTAGTTCATGAGGAATCAAATG
>VCHN02000270.1:0-46879 GCA_007115665.2 Sequoiadendron giganteum
TTGTTCACTAAGTATATTTATACTTTTCCTTGCCCTATTATCCATATTTTGTTCTGGAGCTTCTCTTGGACCATGTGGGGCGAGTGGTCATGAAGAAGGTATAGATAGACGGTACTTTCTCTAAACGTTTTTTAAATTGGTGCTTTCAAAACTATAAAAGAAAAAGATTTAAGAGATATGTAAATTTTATTGTTTAAGGTAAATGTTTTTTTATCGAAGTTATGAATTGGAAACGGATTTTGAAAGGATCTCAAAGAAATTATAAGAAGAGCAATGTCAAAGAGCATGAAACAACCATCAACATTGGAACGGGCTAAAAAAGACCCTAAAAACAAACAATAAACCACAAAGACAACAAAACAAAGGAGAGGGACTTAAAACCATCAAGGTGGTTTGAAGCCAAAACTCACAAAAGGGCTTTGAGTCACAACCAAAGGGCTCTCACTCATAGCAATAAAATTTATTTTCTCCTTGAAAGGGGAACCACAACCCATGTTGGAGTGGGCGCCCATCATGGAATCCAACACCTTCCCACAATACGGAAATCGAGGGCACAATCTAATGGGCACCTTGTCCTCAAAGGATTGCCCAAGGGCATACAAAACCTTTCCTTCTTGTCTTTTCACAAAGTGCTCATTAAGCAATGAAGAGGACTCATAAAGGATTTTTTGCTCCCAAACACCTAGCTTGGAGCACAAATTGATATTGCTTGGAAAAACCTTTTTTAATTTCGACACAAACACAAAACCTAGCAAAGAAGAAACTATTTTAAGATTTTGTAGCATTGTCAATGGCAACAAACTGACCAATATCATTAGCAATACCTTGAATGATACAATCATCCCAAAATTATATTGGGAGCTCAAGGAGCCTAGCCTATCAAGAAATCATGTTAACCTCGGTAGCATCAAAGTTATTTTTAAATGGAGATAAGCCTTACCAAGAAACCAAGGACCTCCTTGTAGAACTCTTGAACAATCCACCATGGAATAGAAGGAGAATAAGAGGAATTCATTTAAAACAATGCCACAACATGAAGTTGACCTTCAACATTCTAGCATTTGGAAGCCCACTCAATGAATTACATCAATGTTTGGAAAAAAATTCAAAGAATCTCCCAATAAGCACAAATTGCAAACTAGTAGAAGCTTTGTCCACCAAAACATCTGAAAGAACTAAAATGGGAACTTGAGGCACCTCAAAAGAGGATTCAACACCATCAATACTATCTTGCAAAATAACTAGAGGAGGAGAAGGCTCATTCCAACCTGGACACACGCGAACACCATCCCTATTGACCTAAGCAACCACCTAGGGAAGGAACCCCTTACTCAAGCCAAAATCAGAAATGAGAGAACTAGCAATTGTTGTAAAACTTTGAGCTAAATCAATGGCCAAGCAAGGGGGGAAAATATTTGAGACCTACACACTTGGGAAGATGAAACAAGATGTAAAACATCTAAGATTTGGACATGGGGAGCATCAATAATAGTCCCATTACAACATTTTAGCAAACCCTCTACCTATTAAGGAGGAGAATGTGACACAAACCTATTAAGACTACCACAAAAAAGGGATCCATCCTTGTCATTCAATAGAGTAGCTAACACAAACAAAAGGGAAGCCATTTCCTATGGAAGAAACCCCTTTTGCAAGATAAAATCAAAAGAGAATAGATGTCCCTCCTCTATTAGCACAAGCCCAAATGCCTTAAGGGAGGTAGGACAAATGCCCAATAGTTGTGCCTCAAGTCGTATGTCCAGTAGCATCTCATCATTGCCAACACTACCCTAGGGAAAATACATGTCTTCATCCTTTCATCCACTTCTCCATCACCCTCATCCCCATCATATATGAATCGTGTGCCTCTAGTCCCATTCTTGCTCATGTTTTTGATTAGTGAAAAAATAGGTTTTGATGGGACCCAAAACCCAATACAATCAAGTTTTAAAGGGACTCAAAAACATAAACCAACAACAACCCAACATAATCAACAACCCTAAAGATACACATGACTACCCATACTATAAAGAACAGGTTTTGAAGGGAACCTAAAACCCTCAACAAATAGGTTTTAACATGGACCGAAAAGCCTAACAAGAATCAAAGACCGCCTAAACCAGCCAGGCAACAAACAATCTATAACTGTCAGACTACAACTTAACAATAGAATATTGTGAAGCATCAACATTCCTGCAACACCATCCCATCCATTTAGCTAACCCAAATTCCACCTCAAAAGGAGAGGGCTCCTCTCTATAGAAGAGGATGATATAAGAACCCTTACCCCCAAAATCACATCTCTCCTACCCACACAAGCTCCACCTCAATAGGAACCAGTATAAGAGAAGATTTTTCCATCAACTCAATAGAATCCATCTCCACCTCAATATGAAAGGGCTCCACCTCGATAGGAGCAGTCTCCACCTCAATAGAAGACACCAGCTGAGGAACCTAGCATAAAGCAACTTCAAAAGGAAGGGCTATCACAGCATGTCCCTTAGTAGCACGAGTTTTTGGTACATGCAAGAAGAGACTGAAAATTCCCCAACCAACATGCTTGAGCACAAAAAGACCTCCACTCCATCATTCCATATCTCCACCTCTAGAGAAGATACCCCTACCTTAAAGGAACAACTAAATAGGAGAAGGAAGAATAGTCAAAAAAATGGGAAAACTTCACCCACTTTAGCAAAATAAATAATTGGGTCAAAAGATAAAACAATAAGATCAACCCAACCACCAACAAACAAACACAAGCATGTACAGAGTCCATCACCAACCATCCAAGACCCAAGACCTTCGGGAACAACATATAGGAAGTCATCAAAAGAAGAACAATCCCCTTAAACAAAAACCACAAGTCCCAAACCAAAAGGGGATCTGGAAAATAATCTAGATGGCACAGAGGCTAATAATAAAGGAATGGAGAGGAATCAAATTAAACAACTCATTAAGGCTTCAGCTCGTGCCTCTCCTCCAAGAGCCCTGCACCACAGACTCATATAACTCAAAATACACCAAGCCAAGATCTTCCAAAATGAAGATCACCCATAGCTATAGCCACTGAGCCCCACAAAAAAAAGTAAGTAGAAAAAAGCTCCAAAAAAGACCAGGAACCACGACCTAGAGAAAGGTAGAGGCTAAAACCTAATCCCAACAAGAAAAAAAATAGGAAAAATAGCCTCACCCTCTAAGCACTTAAAGATCTTTAGTTAAACCACAATGCACAAAGGAGGGGAGTCGAGGAAAAAATCAAAGGCCCAAAGCAGCAAAAGAAAGACCGCAATAGACACCCAAACGCCGCCATGCAAAGAGAAAACAAAGAAGAATAAACCCACAAAGCGACACAAAGAGAAAACAAAGAAGAATAAACCCACAAAGCGACACAAAGAGAAAACAGAAGAAAGAGATACCATCACGATAGACCAGAAAACATCCACGAATGCCACCAGAGCAACAAAAAGAGAGTGGTAACCCAAAGGCACCCAAAGAACCAAAAAAACTGGGGAAGCCACACGGGCCACAGAAGCATAAGGAGCCCCCAGCGCCAACAAAATTGCATCAAAGTCATCAGAATCTCCCTCATCTTCGTCATCTCCTTCAGAGGAATTCGAACTTCCTCCCCCACTCCTCTTCCTTCCCACACCCGCTCGAACCATTTCAAAAACTTAAGACATTTATTGTTAAAACCTTCCATTCTTTCTCATGTTATCCTTATCGATATATGCAAATTTATTGTTAAATATTAAAATGTGTATTATTCTTTTTGTTGGGTCTTTTTAGAGCTTCTTATCAAAATTTTGAAAAAAAATAGAAACCTTATTTGAGCCTCCTCAAATAATTAGAGAGGATTTTATCATGTGACATGGGAGTATTGTTGTCTGCCTCGTGATTTTGGAGGCCTTGGATTGATTTCTATCCAACACCAAGAATTGGCTGAGTGTTAAATCTATCATTCAAGCTTTAGATGGTAATTATAGCTTGGTGTAGTTTGGGCTAGCTAGTACAAGAGTGCTAATTATAGCTCCCTTGATCTCCTAAAAGGTTTCCTTGACTTTCAAAGTCCACTCAATTTTAACATCCTTCTTTAACATATCATTTATGGGATGGATAATATTTGTGAAGCCACTAATGAACTTTCTAATAAAAAATATTTTTCCAAAAAAGGACTTCAACTCTTTTCTACTATTGGGTAGGGATAGCCTCAAGATAGATTCAATTATTTTAGGATCAATTGAATTGCCTTTCGCAGAAATTATATGACCTAGGAGTTTTCCTTCTGTAACTCCAAAGATGCACTTTTTGGGATTGAGGGAATACCTAATTCCTTGCACCTTTGGAGAATTTTGTGCAAATCATTTATATAATCTACTCTATTTTTTAAAAATATCACGAGGTCCTCCATTTATATAATAATAAATTTGTTGATCAATACTTTAAAAGATATGTCCATAGCTCTTTGGAAGGTTGCCCTTGCATTGATGAGACTATTCATGGCATTTTTCAGTACACAAATGTTTTCCACTTTGTGGTGAAGGTTGTTTTCATTCTTTCCTCTTCTCTAACCATGAATTGGTTATAACCTGAGTATATGTCTAGAAAGGGCATCATTTGTTAACTATTAACTATTTGAAGGACTTCATCCAGTGAGGGCAGGGGGTAGTTTTTTTTCTCTGAAGCTCAGTTGAGATTTATGAAATCAACACACAACTTGATTCCTCCATTTTTCTTTCTCATAGGTACCATATTTGCTAACCATGTTGAGTGTCATACTAGATATATAATCCTGGCACTTAACAAATTTTGTACCTCCTTTTGTATCAAAGGTTTGAGCAAGGCATTAATTGGGTGTTATTCATGTTTGAAAGGTTTGGCTTCCCAATTTAGAGGGATGGTATGAGTAATCATTGAAGTGTCATATGTTTTCAACTCTACATAACTTCAAACAATCATTTCTTTATAATCCTTTAAAGTAGTGACTATACATTTCATTATTCTAGTGTACAGACTTGGCCAATAAGAACATCTCTCTTATCTTGTTCATTTCCCAAGCTATGAAAATTGTATTTGCCTCCTCTTGAACTAGGATTAGCCTTCTTAGATTTTGTTGTATTATCTTGGTCAAAGATTCTTTCCAATTCCACCATGACCTTAGGGATAGTGTTGGTCTTTAAGTTTATAAAACCTTCCTCAACCATCTTAAATGAATCCCCATCACATTTGTCTATAATTAGGGAAAAAAAAATTCTAGAGTTGGTAATAAACTCAAGAATGTGTTGATAATATTTGAACACTTAAAAATTTCTAATATTATCTAGAATTTATGGTGAGGTCACCATCCCCATAGAAAACTTTTTTAATCAAGATCCAATCATTGGTTGTAGAAAACTAGAAAAAATAGCAAGAGAATCTACAATATGGTTATTTCTCTTAGGGATTGACCTTATATTGAAGGCCTCAAAATCTTCAATCAAATCCCATAATTTTTTTATGTAAGTTGCCAACCTCTTGTCATGGCAGGAGTATTGAATTTTTACCTACCTCACTATTCACTATGAATCTCCTTCCACATTCAAATGCTTAACCTTTTTTGGTGGGCTAGCAACAACCCTTTGATCAATGCTTTGTATTTGGTCATATTATTAATGCATGTGAACTATAATTTGAAAGATACTAAGAAAGATTACCTTGTGGGCGAATCAATTCAATCGCAACACTATTTCCTTGCTTGCACTTGGATATGTCAAATATGAGCTTCCACATTATTTTCTTCTCCACATTCTGGAGATTTGATTTGTCTTTTGTAATGGGTATACTATGTTGAATGGGTATATTGGGATTCTACAATGGTGCTCTTTCAAAGTTTTCTTGGTTCTTCATCTTTAGGTAGAGGGCAATCTTCTACTTGTGGTTTTCTAGGAGGAGACTTGATTGCATCTACAATTTTATTTGGTTCAACTTCCAACATCCTCTAGTCAAGGTTCTTATTGATCCCATTAGGGACTACCTAACCTTTTGGGGTGACTTTCCCAACATGAATCCTCTCTTTTGATTCTTGGAATTGCATCATTTTAACCCTTGCCATTGCATCTTGGAAAATGGGATAGGAAATTTAGATTAGATTTGATTTTGGCTATGAAACCATCCTAGTAGTAGGAGTATTGAAGCACCTACATAATTTTTGAGGTTAATCATATTGTCATACATCTTATACAAAAAAATATTGAGAGGTATAGTTATAAGGTTCAAACTCTTGCAGTCCTTTAATAGGGCTATCTTCACATGTGTGTTCATCGATAATTAAAGACATCATCATAATTTAATTCATTTTATACACTCCTAGGTCCATTTCTATGAAAGATACTTCATTAGGTGTGTTGTATTCAATGATCATGTACTTTAGCTTGGGTTCCACATCTATCTTTTTTTGGTTATTTAATCCTCTCCATGATAACCATAGCTAAGTAAAGTTTGTTGAAAACCAACCTCTTTGACACGGTCCATTCCTTGCTAAGCAACATTCCATACATTTTGGGGATTTCCATGACATGTACATCAATGTATTATTGGACATGGGGGTCAAAGGCTAACTGCATATGCACATTTTTCAATTCACTTATGACCTTGACCTCAATTTTTTCGGGTTGTACCACTACTCTATTGGCTAGTTTAGGGGCCATCCCTAACTTTTGGTATATTGAGTATGGCATCATTTTACATGAGTCTTTAGATTCAACTAAATAGTTGTGTAAATTCATCTTGAACATTTTGAAACTTAATAGAAATGGGGGAACTCCAATCTTTCCTTTAAATATGGTGGCTATTGTATCAAAGGAACTTAAGGCTTGGCCCTTATCTTTTTGAGGATTACCAATAGGTGTAGTTTGTGGATTATCTAAGGACTTAAATAATTCCTTTTTGATTGGGACAACTTTGCAACACATCGTAAAATAGATAAATTCACTTCTTTTTTTTCCAAGTCTTCTATTGAGTTATATTTCTCCTCATATGAATTGAGAATTTTGGGGAACTGGGGACCACTAGGCTTGAAGGTGCCCCCAAAAGGTCCCTTAGGAGATATGGGGTTGTTGTCGGCATGTGGGACTAGATCTATATTGGATCCTATTAGTAATTGGTTCTCGTTTACTCCTTAAGCTATACAGTTGTTCCTCCCTTATTGAAAAGCATAAATGTTAGTGCTTTCTATTTTTTTATTTTCGAAAGGAAACATAAATTCCTCTTCTTCCAAAAACTGGCCTTGGTTCCCTTCACTAAGTAGAGCATAGGAATCAAACATCACTATATTCATGCTTCCAAGGTTAGACTAAGTGCTCCCCTACATGATTCAATATATTATCTATATTTCTAGATAGTTAGCCTCGATGTGGTCAAGGGTTTCATGAAACCTACAACAATTTGTTATCAAGTTTACATTAGCTCGCAATTTATGGAATTTGTGTTATCTAAAGGGTTTGGGACTCCTTCATTGTTGGGTCTAGTATTCTAAAGCCTATTAGTCCTTTGTGAATTAAATTTTCTTCCTTAAAAACCATTGTTGCCCTGATAGTTACCTTGAGAGTTACAATTTTGGTTTGGGTGTTGGTTGTGATTGATCCCTTGAGATGGATTTATTCTCAACTATGTGAGCTCATTTGTGACTTGAGATAGTGTCTTCTTCATGGCCTCTAAATGAGATGTCAACTGAGCATTGGGACCTTGGTTTGAGTGGGACCTCTAGTTTTGTTGTTCAAAGAACACTTGTCCACCTTGTCTTGTCCCATTTGTGGCAGTGATATCATGTCTATTTTTAAGATTGTAAGGACTGTTTGGGAATGGTAAGGCAATAAATTTGAGATAAATTCACTGTACTCGGGATTAGATTCATCAAGGGTGTGTGGTTAACCAAGGAATTGTTTATAGTAGAAATTTGATTTGGCATACTAGGCAACCCTTAAGGATGGTAATGCTTTAGAAGGATTCCTAGCCTAGGAGTCCATTTGCTTGGAAAATATGATAAACTCATTATGTACCATTTCTAAGGTGTCCTGGCTTTCTTCGAGTAATCTTTTCACAAATAAATTGTTCAAGTGGTTATCAACTTGAAGTATGTTTAGATGGTAGCTACTTTAGGCATGAAGTATAGGTCGCCCAACCTCTTGTAGTTTTTGTGAAATTTGGTGTTGTAAATGTTGATAAGCTCATTGGCATCTTTCCTACAAGACGCAAATCAATGGTATAAAATGGTGAGATTTGTGTATACTTATAACTAACTAATGAATTTATTTTCCATATCTTTCCATGTGGTGATAGATCCTCTAGGGAGATTGAGATACCAACTGTAAGAAAATTTACCTAATGAGTAAGGGAATAGTATGAAAACTATGTCTTGATAGCCAATCTAATCTCTATTGTATATCTCCTTGAATTTTCTTATGTGATCTTCTATTGGTTTGGATTCCCCTATATAAATTTGGGACAAAAAATTCTCAAATTTATTTGGAGAGGTTCTCCCATGTTCAATGGAGAAGTCTCATTTGTTGTGAAAAAGGTCATTCTAAATGGTAGGGGTGAAACCACTATTATAATCTATGGTGAGGTTTGGCTCATGGGTAAGGTTTGTAGATCAAGGTTTTGTAGTATTTCCATAGATTTTGAGGTTTCACCTTTGATATTTTCCTTGTCACTTCTTTCCTTCTGGTGTTGACATAGTTCTAAGAGATCTCCCTTGTCTGGGGTTGATCTAAGAACTCTTTTACACCTATCCAGGGAGAAAGAGATGATGTTTATCGATTTTCCTAAATTAACGGGGACCTCCTAGCACCAATTTTTTTGATGGTGGTTTTAGCACAACCAACTTGCTAAGAAATAATGAATTATTACTCTTGAAAATCAATATTCCCTACTCCAATGTTTCTTGAGTTAGGTCTTGAATGTGAGAGATAACTAAGGGGTCGATATAAACATGTTTCAATAAGGGGTCTGGATTTGTTTAGATTTTCTAGAAAACACATTCAAGGAATGCAATCAAAATAAAAGGTTTATTTTTTGGAAAACACAACCAATTGCATGTTAGTACATTACTTTATCATATCTATGTTAATTATATGCTCTTTCACCTATTTAAAATATCTTAAAATAAATATCAACATATTGAAGATAAGAGAGAATTCTAAACTATGAACTAAAATTACATGGAAAATAGTAATATTTAGTTCATTTATTAATTTTGAGTGGTTAGACAAAATCCCAATAACCAATATCAAAGAAAGTAGTATTCACACAATTGCTATTGACACCAATGTAATCTTCAAAGGAATTTATCAATCTCAAGATTTTGAAGTTATATCAAATTAGATCATCATCAAACATGTGCATATTTGAGACACAACTCTATTCAATACCACAATAACATAGAAAATTTCATCAATTTACTCAATTTAGATAGAAAAAACAACCATACCATTACTAGAGATCAAGATCCAAATGCATGAAAATAAGGCGTAATCCTTTGATTCTATAAAATGCTTTGAAAATTTTTAGTAAGAAGTTCCACACTAAAATTGCATGTTATTTGTAAATACAAAATATTTGATCCTTCACAATGACTAAAAGTTCCCAATAAATAGACTCATGCATCCCAAAATTTATGGATCTGGAAAAAGAGTTAACTGAAGTCTACCTAAAGCGGCCAATTATGATCTATGCGGGAACTAAAACTAAACAAAAAAACTCACTTGGAACTGGAGTCTAACAAAAAAAAACAATGCTAGATTTGAAGTTAATTATTTGGACACTTCATTTATTACAAAATTTATTTAAAGTAAACCAAGTATCAGAAATTTGATTATTATTTGCTAGAGAAATTATCATAAAATGTGTTGATGACTTCATTCATCACATCCATTAGAGGACCTCAATGGTATTGTAACCGGATCCTCTATGAAAATACTAAGTTCTCCATCCTTTCCTATAGATCGATAAAACCCACTAGTTGATAACATCTATATTGATATTTCATTTTTGAACCTTCTTTAGTAATGTTACCTACACATGAAAATGTCACCTATTAGATCTTTGAAAGACGCAACCATAAGGAATTAAATAACATCCCTTATCAAGAACTAAAGACAAGCCTTTTCAAACTGTATTGCGGAAAGAGACCCTCTAAATCCATACTTAAAGCAAAAAATTTATTCATGAGGTATCGGATCTCAGGAATAAGTCTCATCAATTGATAAAAAGAGACACGAAATCTAAATGAATGAAGTCCAATATTAATTTAGAAAAATATGTATTCATTCATGCGCCCCTTTGGGTTTCGGGGATTAGGCTTACTACCTATTTTTACTTCTTATTTGGCACAATTATTAAGGGAGACACCCACTAACTAAACTTGATAATTACCTTTCAATAAATACATTATTGTCAAGGGTTGAGGTTCAAACAAAAAATTTATCCCCTATCTTAAAACATTCTTAAATGTTAAGAACAACCGATTTTTGATATTTGATATATGAATCAAATAATTTTCACCTAGCATCAAAGATCATGTTTCAAAGGTAAATACTATCTCTTAAATTTTTCTTTTTGATGATGGGTAGAGTGAATCCTTGACATTAGATAATAAAAAAAACAAGGTTTTGATTTAGTACTTTTCTTTGGAATCGAAAGTTGTGGTGATGTTAGTTCTTTATCCTTTGAAATTTTAATCAGTAATGGACCTACCTGATTAGTGACAAATAATTACAATGTAAACACATGGTCTTCTTAGTGGGAGTCAAGTTTTGAACATAACATTTACCTTGTCTTAAACTTAAGACAAGACAAATTAAATATCCAAAGTTTGATATTTGAAACACTAGGTGTTCTACCCAAAATCTCTTAAGTCTTTGTTTGTCGGATATCATGATTTGGGAATTTGGTTTATAACCCTATCTAATTTTGGGATGATCATAAAGGATATCCCCGATGTCCAATATTTGATGGAAATATAAACGCATGCTCATTCTTGTACCTTTTTAGGAGTTGAGGGTTAGGCCTACTGCTTTCTCCTTATTCTTGAAAACCTTAATTGTTAAAGAAGGCACTCAATCACCTATGCTCGATGCAATACAAATAAATTTTATCGAGCATTGGGGATCAGGGGGCAAAAGCTAACTACTAGACAAAATTCACCTATGTATATAATATAGCATATGCATCCATAGCGCATGGAGAAAAGAGCCGTGACGGAAGAGGTGGGACCTGCGGCGATGGAAAAGGTTGCCGAATGAAAGGAAAGACATGATGGCTGAACGTCTCATCCCCTGTGTCGTTTTCTATCCCGTCGCTAGGAAATCGTGTCAGCACCGACAGTTTTTCAAAATAATTGTTTGGCATGGATGGACAAAAAGCCAAAAATGTGGCATTCGAAACCATTATTAGCAAATATCAAAAAGCCCAGACAAGGTCCCATTTTCTCCATTTTTGGATGACGACATTTTGGTGGATAGCGAGGGCAAGAGTAGTAGCCATTCCATGCGGAGCTCCTTCAGGTATGTATATCCACTCTGTGTATGTGCCATCTTGCCATTATGCCATGAACAACAAAGAAATGAATGGGCATTCGTTGTTGGTTTTAGGGTTTGTTATTTTCAGTTGAGGGTTTTAGTTTTTCGTCTCCTCCCATCTCTAGTTTTAAAATTTTGGGGTTGCTGAAGAAACTATTTAGTTGAAAGGGTTTTTCTGTGTTGAGGATTTTTAAATTTTTGTTTCGTTTCCTCCTCATATGTTGGTTTTCAAATTTTGTCATTTTCGAATGAAATAAGCGACAACCCATTGTACAAATATGAGTGAAATTACTGAATAACGTTTGTAGAAAGCAAAATCTATGGGTTCTGCAATGAAATACTATATTCATAATTTATTTCTCCACTACTATTTTTGTTAGGTTCTACAATGAAATGCTATATTTCGAAAATCATGTAAAATTTGAAATGTCGCCATTGTTCGCATTATTTTTCAGAATGGATAGAAAAGGGCATAACGTGGCATTCAAAATCATAATTGGGAAAGCGCAAAAAGTCCACATCCAATCCCATTTTTGCTGCCATTTTATACACTGTTGTTTTGGAAAAAACGTTGTCTCCTAAAACTCGGACTATTGTAAAACCCATTGTTTCACTACGACGTCTCCTCATGTTATGTTTGTATCAACGTATGTTTTTCATGCATTTTTCCAATGTGCATAGGTGAATTTTTTATAGGAGTTTGAAACCGGCATATCTGATAATTTTTTTACTATCGAGGGTTTTGAAATTTTTGTTTTGTTTCCTCCTCGTATGCTGGTTTTTGAATTTTGCCATTTCCAAATGAAATAAGCAACAACCCATTGTACAAATATGAGTGAAATTAATGAAATGTTTGTAGAAATCAGAATATGTGGGTTCTGCATTGAAATGCTATATTCATAATTTATTTCTCCACTACTATTTTTTTAGGTTCTACAATGAAATGCTATATTTTGAAAATCATGTAAAACCCAGAATGTCGCCATTGTTCGCATTATTTTTTAGAATGGATAGAAAAGGGCATAATGTGGCATTCAAAATCATAATTGGGAAATAGAAAAAATCCCGCATCCAATCCCATTTTTGCCACTATTTTATACACTGTTGTTTTGGAAAACACGTTGTCTCCTAAAACTTGAACTATTGTAAAACCCATTGTTTCACTACGACGTCTCCTCATGTTATGTATGTATCCACGTATGTTCTTATGCATGTTTTTCATGCGTTTTTTCAATGTGCATAGGTGAAAATTTTGTAGAGGAGTTTGAAATCGGCATATCTGATAATGTTTTTTTCTGTTGAGGGTTTTGAAATTTTTGTTTTGTTTCCTCCCCGTATGCTAGTTTTCGAATTTTGTCATTTCTGAATGAAATAAGCAACAACCCATTGTACAAATATGAGTGAAATTACTGAACAATGTTTGTAGAAAGTAGAATTTGTGGGTTCTGCAAGCAATGAAATGCTATATTCATAATTTATTTCTCCACTACTATTTTTGTTAGGTTCCGCAATGAAATGCTATATTTAAAAAATCATGTAAAACTCGGAATGTCGCCATTGTTCGCATGGTTTTTTGGAATGGATAGAAAAGGGCATAATGTGGTATTCGAAATCATAATTGGGAAATTGCAAAAAGCCCGCATCTAATCCCATTTTTGCCACCATTTTATACACTGTTGTTTTGGAAAACACGTTGTCTCCTAAAACCCGGACTATTGTAAAACCCACTGTTTCACTACGATGTCTCCTCATGTTATGTATGTATCCATGTATGTTCATGTGTATGTTTTTCATGCATTTTTTGATGTACATAGGTGAATTTTGTCTAACAGTTCTGCAAAAAAAAATTCTAAATGGGAAACGCAATGCTGGGTTTCAATAAAAAAACTATACAAAATAATTATGAATGGGAAACAGAGTGCTAGGTTTCATTTATTTGAATCTCCTTGTTTTAATGTAGAGGGTTTTACAAGTTCTTTTAGTTTGAAATTTGGGAAACACAATGTCGAGTATTTTAGTTGCTTGAATGTCTTCAAAATCACACATTCCATTGTTGTGTTTAAATTTCACACCATTGTAAAAATAAATTGCAAAAAATAATTCTAAATGGGAAACGCAGTGCTGGGTTTTAATAAAAAAAACTATACAAAACTATTCATGTGTATGTTTTTCAGGCGTTTTTCGATGTACATAGGTGAATTTTGTCTAGCATTTAGTGAAAGCTAATTGAGAAATAGTTAAAAGCCCACATCCAATCCCATTTTTACCACCATTTTATACACTATTGTTTTGGAAAACACACTATCTCCTAAAACTCAGACTATTGTAAAACCCATTGTTTCACTACGACGTCTCCTCATGTTATGTATGTATCCATGTATGTTCTTATGTATGCTTTTCATGCATTTTTTCAATGTGCATAGGTGAATTTTGTCTAGGAGTTTGAAACTGGCATATCTTACGTTATATAAATATGTGAATTTACGCCTGAAACTGGCATATCCTATGCTATATACATATGTGAATTTTTTCCAGGAGTTAGCTTGCTCCCTCCTTAACTCTTAGAGAAAATTCACATATGTATATAAAATAGGATATTCCCCCCATACCGCATGGGGAAAAGAGTCGTCACAGAAGAGGTGGGGCTGGCGAGGGAAAAGGTTGTCGAGCGGGAAGGAAAGACTTGAGGGTGGGATGTCTCATCCCGTGTGCTATTTTTTGTCTCGTCGTCGGGAAATCGTGTCAGCACCAACAGGTTTTCAAAATAATTGTTCGGCGTGGACGGACAAAAAGCCAAAAATGTGGCATTCGAAACCATTATTAGCAAATATCTTGTTCAATGAGAATAGTTAGTGTTATGCACACAGTAAGAGGACAATGTATTGAATTTGAGCTTCGTAATTTTTAACAACCCTTACTTTCAGCAAAACACTCTTATTCGATATCTGCCCAATACATTATTCACATAACAGTTGCATCATGGAAAACACAGTGGGTTGTGGCTCACTTATTATTTTATGCAAGCTGTGAGAAATGAATGTTTTGAATTTCACGTTGTAATTTTTTAACAACACTTACTTTGAGCAAAACACTCTTTTTCAATATCTACCCATATGTTTCCAATAGAAAATTTACATAACAGTATCGTCATGGAAAACATAGTGGCTTGTGGCTCGCTTCTTATTTTTTCCGAACTATAACAAAATAATGTTTTCAACTTCACTTTCTTATTTTATAACACCCCTTACTTTAAGAAAAATAGTAAGAAGACAATAGCTAGTGTTATGCACATAATAAGAGGACAATGTATTGAATTTGAGCTTACTAATTTTTAACAACCCTTACTTTTAGAAAAACACTCTTATTCGATATCTGCCCAAAACATTATTCACATAATAGTTGAATCATGGAAAACACAGTGGGCTGTGGCTCACTTATTATTTTATGCAAGCTGTGAGAAATGAATGTTTTGAAGTTCACGTTGTAATTTTTTAACAACACTTACTTTGAGAAAAATACTCTTTTTCAATATATGCCCATATAATTCCAACAAAAAATGTACATAACAGTAGCATCATGGAAAACACAATGGCTTGTGGCTCACTTCTTATTTATTTCAATCTCCTTGTTTAAATGTAAATGGAAAGCTAAAGGTATGAGTGCATGTGGAGGAGTTGGAGTAGAATACTGATGAAATGGAGGTGAGGGGTAATTTGAAATTTGGGAAACACATTGTGGAGTATTTCAGTTTCTTCGATGTCTTCCAAATCACACATTCCATTTTGTGTTTAAATTTCTGTCGATTGAAAAAAAAACTGCACAAAATAATTCTGAATGGGAAACACAGTGCTAGGTTTTAGTTATTTGAATCTCCTTGTTTAAATGTAAAGGGTTGTCTCATGGTGGTTTGCTTTCTTCTTAAAACCCACGGTTTTGCAACATGGAATGTTACAAAATAGTATGAATATTTTTCAAAATCAGACATTCCATTGTTGTGTTTAAATTTCACAACATTGAAAAAAAAAAGTGCAGAAAAGAATTCTAAATGGGAAACACAGTGCTGGGTTTCAGTTATTTTAATCATCCACTTGAGATGTAAATGGTCATCTCATGGTGGGTTGCTTGGTTTTTAACACCCATGGTTTTGTAAGATGGAATGTTACAAAATAGTATGAAAGTCTTCCAGATCACACCTTCCATTGTTGTTTTTAAGTTTCAAGTATATAACAAATTGCATGCTTCATAACACATTGCATTTTTCAACCTCCACATCACAAAATACCCAAGCCCTTTCTAATTTCTAAACCAGTATATCTAGGTGTGCACATTGGGTAGTGCATGTTGGAAAACACTATGTGTTTTGAAGCCTGCCTTCACTTCATTCTGTTTTGCAACAATTCATGTTGGAAAACCCTTGGTGTTAAGAAAGAAGCAACTGAAATAGTGTTGTAAAACCCTTTGCAACACTATTGGATAGTATGTGTCACCTCAATTTGGTCTTATTTCTCCTCTAACTTGTCCACGTGCATTGAAACGTTCAACTTTCCCTTTCAATGTGCATACTGGAAACAAATAGTATTTTCACCTTTGTTTTTCGAAATAGAAAAGGCCCAATACCTGCAACCGTTGCCAGGAAAACATGTCAATGTTGGCTAGATTTCAAAATAATTTATTGACATGGACAAAAAGCCTAAAACGTGGCATTCGAAACCATTATTTGCAAATATCAAAAAGCCCAGACAAGCACCCATTTTCTCCATTTTTGGACAGTGACGTTTTGGTGGATAGCAATGGGAAGAGTTCCAGGTGTTCGGAGCTCCCTAAGGTATGTATATCCACTCTGTGTATGTACCATTTTTCCATTCTACCATGAACATTGAAGAAAGGAACGACTATTTGTTGCTAGAAAACAATATTTTCACCTTTCTTTCTTGAAACAAAAAAGGCCCAATAGCAGGAAACAAATAGTATTTTCACCTTTCTTTCTTGAAATAGAAAAGGCCCACGTCATTCCCTTCCACTTTTTCTGTGCTAGACAAAAGAAACTTGTCCACAAAGCTAACCCTCCCACTTTTTTGCCTAGCAATAGGTGGGTAAACCCACCCAATGGCGCCGTTAACTCCCACCTGACAATCGCCCAAACGTTTTGTTCCGTCTACCAGTTTCGTGTTGATTGCCGGTCTAGTGGGCCCTACACTACGACGTCTCGTCATGCTATGTATGTTTCCATGTATATTGTCATGGATGTTTTTCATGCATTTTTGAACAACTCTTTGCTACAGCCGAAATGTCATTTCGCTTTCTTTATCTGATTGGAATAAATTTTTACAACACTATATGGGTTGCTTGTTTCTTAACACCTTGTATCGACATAGTGCATTTTCCAAATTTGCAAATAATGTTACATTTTGATCTCATGTTACATGAATAGGTTCTTTTTTTTTATGATTTAGCTTTCTCCTTATTGGAACAAATGAATTGCTCTCATTATTTGCACAGTTGGAAAACACACTCTCTCCTCTCTATTGCAGAGGGTTTAACAACACTTTGGGTTGCTTCTCCTTGGAGCTAGCTAACTCCTAGACAAAACTCACCTATGCACATCGAAAAATGCATGAAAAACATACACATGAACATACATATATAACATGATGAATACATATATAACATGATGAGACGTAATAGTTGGAAAACACACTGTCTCCTCTCTGTTGTAGAGGGTTTTACAACACTATTTGGGTTGCTTGTTTCTTAAGGATCCACGTAACTCCTAAACAAAATTCACCATTGTACATCAAAAAATGCATGAAAAACATACATGGATACATACATAACATGACGAGATGTCATAGTTGGAAAACACACTGTTTCCTCTCTATTGCAGAGGGTTTTACAACACTTTTTGGGTTACTTATTTCTTAAGCATCCGCCTAACTGCTAGACAAAATTCACCAATGTACGTTGAAAAATGCATGAAAAACATACATGGATACATACATAACATGACGAGACGTCATAGTTGGAAAACACATTGTTTCCTCTCTATTGCTTAGGGTTTTACAACACTATTTGGGTTGCTTGTTTCTTAACACCTTATATGGGGACATTGTATTTTGCAACACTGCAAATAGTGTGAGCATTTATTTGGTCAAATCAGATGAGGAAAATGAAATGCCATTTTTATCTCATGTGTTTCATACATAGGTGCTTTTTATTTACGAGTTAGCTTTCTCCTGATTCCTAATTGGAACAAATGAATTTATCCAACAAAATGAATGTTCGTTGCTTCATAGTTCTAGCAGAATGGAAAAATGGCACATATGATTGCTGATATATATACTAGTGTTAGCGATAGGTTAAATTGGAAATTAAATTCCCAATGTACAGTTTAATATGTTTGTTTATTGTTTGTGCAAGCTGCCATTTTGCACTAAGAAGAACATATAAATTGTATATTGGGGAAATTTGGAAGAAATAAAATTATTTCTAGCACCAATTGTCTTTAATTTGCCAATTTAATCTATCGCTAACACTTGTCTCTCTTCTAGGTGGTTGATATGGGCCAAGAAAGAAAATTGAACAAAAGAAGGGCAGGTGGATTGAGAAGGATGCTTCAGGAAAAGTGAACCTTGTGCAATAAATATAGGTGATTCTGGCTATGATAGTTTGAATTGCAAGTGTAGTGGACACATAGTAATGTTAATAATAATAAATGTAAGAACATAAATTGAAATTTTATTGTAAACTATATCCTATCAGGGTTAGTATAGAGTAAATTCCATAGCATATAAATAGAAGTTCAACAAGGTTCTGTTGTAAAATGATTTAGTGAAAAAATATTCCTCCCAAGATAAAGAAAAATGGCACACCTACCAGTTGAACAAGGCTTTAGAATAACAAGTTTCTATAGGATACCTACCAGAGTTGAACAAGGCTTGAGAATAATAAGTCTCTATAGCATACCTACCAGAGTTGAACAAGGCTTTAGAATAATAAGTTTCTATAGCATACCTACTAGAGTTGAACAAGGCTTTGTTTGTTGCAGAGTTTATTTTAGTAAAACATATTTTATAACAACATAAAGAAAAAGAAAAGTTTCCATAGCATTATCTACCAGTTGAACGGAGGTTTCCATAGCTGAGTAACTTTATTTGCCATAAAGTTGATCTTGCTCTAAAAACTTACAAGTTAATAAAGAGTATTCAGTCCACTACTAAAGGGATGCTAAATTAAATAAAGTTTAGAACATATGAATATTAAACTCATACAAGCAAAGCAGAGCCAACTTTAATAGCTTTGGCTAGTTGTCAGCGGAAGGTCCCTGCTAGAACTAACACATTTGTCTCTTCATTAAGATGACAGTTTTGTATGAAGTTTCCTAACTGTATAAGTGATTATCATCTTTATTATCTGTTGTAGCAAATACATCTGAAGCCCCAACAGGAGTACCAGTAGGTCTGTCTGGAGATCGAAACTCAGAACCAAAGTCTTGAGTTTGTTGTAGTGTTTGTGCAAAGGCTTCATACTTCCAAATATCAGCATCACTGACAGTTCTTCGGGCATATTTCATAGACTCCTCAAAATGAGCAACTTTTATTTCAGCTACCTCATCACTATCATCCTCATCCATTGCATCAGGATTCTCGGCTCTTTTTCGTTCATGTTGAATTTCTTAAAAGTGTGAGGGGAGAGGTTATGGTAAAATTGAAATGCATGCTAGTATGAAGAATTGAAATAACAACCTACAAGTTGAAGTAAGTTCAATAGGTAGACCACTGCTCTATCTTAAAAATTAGTTACATAATAGTAAAAAAAAAACCATTAGAAATCGATAAACATATCTAGTTTGCAAAAGATGACACAATTGGAAGTCACCTTCTCAATATTTTCTCTAATAGAATACTTGCAAGCCCTCTGAAAAATCTCAGTGATATCAACTCGACTGAATCCTTGGGTATAATGGGCCAGTGTCATTAGGTCTACATCCTTTGATACGGGTGAATTTCTCAAGCAAGATTTGAAGATTTGATAACGTGAGGACTCATCAAGTAAGGTAATATAAATCAGCTGGTCAAGTCGGCAAGGCCTTAACAATGCAGGATCAATGATATCAGGCTTGTTTGTAGCAGCAACAATGATAACTATTTTCTTGGCTGTCATACAAGCCATCTCCATCAACAACTGATTAAGGACTCTATCTGCAACACCACTAGCATCCCCAACACTACTACCACACTAGAAACATGCAAACCAATTATGCATCACAAGTTAGAGCCTACTTCAAAAAGGTCAAACAAAATTCCTAGTCATTTATAGTCAACCTTAAACTTTTACTTATAAAAAAGCAACACACCTGTGTAGCAATAGAATCAAGCTCATCATAAAACAGGACACAAGGAGCTGACCCTCTAGCCTTATAAAAAATGTGTCACATTAGCCTCACTCTCTCGAAACCACATTGTTAACAATTGAGGGCCCTTCACACTGATGAAATTGGCCTGGCATTCATTGGCAATGGCTTTTGCAAGCAATGTCTTTCTACAACCTGGTGGCCCATAAAATAACACTTCTTTTGAAGGAGACATTCCAAATTTTTCAAATTTCTCAGGATGTTGCACTGGATATTGAACAGTCTAGACCAAAATCATAATGAATTTTGTTAGTTGATATCTCCTTGAAAAGTAGGTTTTCTGCATTGAAAGAAAAGAAAGGCACAAATATAGTGAACCACATATCTCAATATACCTCTTGAAGCTCCCTCTTGACATTTTTCAACCCTCCAATATCTTCCCAAGTGACATTTGGAACTTCAACAACCTGTCAATGTTTTCCCAATATTCATAAGCAAATTTACCATTGTTAAAATCATCAGAAACAAAAAAACTTAGAAATTTAAAATTTAGGGGCCCAATAGATCAATAGTTTAAAAATACAATCCCTACTTAATCGATATGAGAAAAATTGAACATCTAGACATGGTTTGGAAAAACTCACAGTTTCACGGACAGCGGATGGGTTGCTAGAGCCCAATGCAGTTTGGAAGTGCTAATTAGTCGTGCGACCATTGAATTTAGAATCTCAACATCTATTGTCTCATCTTCTAATTCAATGACATCCATTTTTTCCCCAATACACTAAAGTGTAGCCTCAGTGCACAAAGCTGCAAGATCTGGTCCAACGTATCCATGAGTATCCTTAGCAATCCTTTCGAGATCAACCTGTACCAAGAATCCTAAAGATTAATATATACTCTCGCCAAGAAAAACAAAGATTAATAAATGCTCTCAAAATCCAAGCACTACTTGACATTAGATCTAGAAGTACAAAAAACAATTTAGGTTGTACAATACGTACATCATCAAAGAGCTTCATATTGTTCCTATGGATATGAAGCACTTCCAACCTGCCTACTTCATCTGGAAACCCAATGTCAATTTCCCTATCAAACCGTCCAAACCTTCTGAGTGACGGGTCAATACTATTTGGTCGGTTAGTTGTTGCAATCACAATAACATGAGCATGAGACTTAATTCCATCCATAACTGTAAGAAGTTGATAAACAATTCTCCTCTCAACTTCACCGTGGGTTTTTTCCCTCTTGAGAGCTACGAAATCAATTTCATCAATAAATATAATGGAAGGTGCATTCTTCTCAGCCTCCTCAAAAGCCTTCTAGAGATTGCTTTCGCTTTCTCCAGCCAACTTTGACATAATTTAAGGCCGATTGATATAGAAAAAGAAGGCACCAGTTTCATTTGCAACTGCCCTAGCAATTAAGGTTTTCCCAGAATCAGGTGGCCCATAAAGTAGAATACCCTTTGGGGGTTTCACACCAATTGATTTGAAGAGTTGTGGGTGCCTGAGAGGAAATTCTACCAATTCACGTTTCTGAGCCATTTGTTTCAATACACCACCAACATCATCATAACCTATTTCATCTAATCTATCTTCATCCTCCCACTTTATAGGCTCCCCTTCGTAGAAAATTTCAGTATTCCCCAGGGTCTGTCTCGATTACCTTAAACTCCACACTACGCATACCACCTCTTATAAGGAAAAGATCACCTTTTGACACATAGACTTCACAAAGGCAGAGGGTTTTGCAACACTATTTGGGTGGCTTCTTTCTTAACACCTTATATCGAGACATTGTGTTTTCCAACTGTGCAGATAATGGGAGCATTTAGTTGGTTGAATCAGATGAGGAAAGTGAAATGTCATTTTGATCTCATGTTTACATAAATAGATTCTTTTTGTTTATGAGTTAGCTTGCTTGTTTCTTAACACCTTATATAGAGACAATGTGTTTTCCAATTGTGCAGATAATGTGAGCACTTATTTGGTCGAATTAGATGAGGAAAATGAAATGCCATTTTCATCTCATGTTACATAAGTAGGTGCTTCTTTTTTATGAGTTAGCTTTCTCTTGATTGGAACAATTGAATTGCTCTCATTATTTGCACAGTTGGAAAACACACTGTCTCCTCTTTGTTGCAGTGGGTTTTACAACACTATTTGGGTTGCTTCTTTCTTAACACGTTATATCCAGACAATCTGTTTTCCAACCGTGCAGATAATGGGAGCATTTAGCTAGTCAAATCAGGTGAGGGAAATGAAATGTGATTTTGATCTCATGTTACATAAATATGTGCTTCTTTTTTTGAGTTAGCTTGCTTGTTTCTTAACACCTTATATCGAGACAGTGTGTTTTCCAACTGTGCAGATAATGTGAGCACTTATTCGGTTGAATCAGATGAGGAAAATAAAATCCCTTTTTAATCTCACGTTACATAAATAGGTGCTTTTTGTTTATGAGTTAGCTTTCTCCTGGTTGGAACAATTCAATTTCTCTCATTAGTTGCATAGTTGGAAAACAAACTGTCTCCTCTCTGTCGCAAAGGGTTTTACAATACTATTTGGGTTGCTTGTTTGTTAGGGAGCCAACTAAGTCCTAGACATACAATTACACCTATGTACATTGAAAAATGCATGAAAAAAATACATGGATACATACATAACATGACGAGACGTTGTAGTTGGAAAACACACTGTCTCCTCTCTGTTGCAGAGGGTTTTACAACACTATTTGGGTTGCTTATTTCTTAACAGGTGCCTTATATGGAGACATTGTATTTTCTAACGTTGCAAATAGTAAGAACATTTATTTGGTCGAATCAGATGAGGAAAATGAAATGCCATTTTTATCTCATGTTACATACATAGGTGCTTTTTGTTTACGAGTTAGCTTTCTCCCGATTCCTGATTGGAACAAATGAATTTATCCAACAAAATGAACGTTCATTGCTTCACAGTTCTAGCAGAATGGAAAAATGGCACATATGATTGCTGATATATATACTAGTGTTTTTGATAAAAGGGTAAAACGGGTTTTACAGGGACCTAAAACCACAAAGTTTACAAAACTACAAAGAGGACACCAGAGATCCACCAAAAAAAACAGTTGCCCGAGAAAAAACCAGCAACAACCAAACAAAAAGGACCAGATAGGTCAAGAAAGAAGGACCAGTAGAGGAAGCACAAAGAAAACCCCAGCCATTAATTCAGAGTCCTAAGGACAGACTCCGTCTCCACCTCTAGATCCTGCATATCTTTAACCCCCTTTTTAAAAGTTTGAACCATTTTCGGAGTAAGGGGGGCCTTGCACTTCAGATTGGCTCTGGTTCTTCTGGAAATGCCAGCTTCCGTATCCTAGATTTTATCCTCGATATCCTCTAGATCAACCACCAAAGACCCCTACTGGGCTTTATCAAGCTTCTCAGTCATCGCATTAATGATTATAACATTGTGTCTTGCTATACGGTTGTTTTGCTCAACGACAATTTTGATGGTATTCCTTAAGCTCTCAGCTTCGGTGTCAATCTGTCTATTACTGTGAGCCACTTCTTTCTTTCCCAACTCAACAATCTTAGTGCCCATTTCATTGATCTTACTTTGCAGGGCCTAGTTTTTAATTTTCAGCTCATTAATTTTAGAGAAAGTCCAATCCAAGAGTTTGGAGTGGGACTCAGAGTTGGTTTTGGCAAGGTTAAGATAATCCAGGGAGGGCTCTTTTCCAGTGTTAACAGGGGAATTATCATAAATGTGTGTGTCTGGCAGAGGGTTAACACAATGCTCAGAATTGTTGGTATCATATTCCTCCAACTCAGAGGACTCTTCGGAGTAGGAGACAAGGCTTTTGGCCTGGGTTTTCTTGTCAACAGAGCTGATCTTAAGGGAAGGATTATCAAGCTCAAGCACGCGGGTTTTACCGGAATCCCTGGAAGGGCCAGCATGCAAGCTAGGGGCTTTTCTAACCAAGCTAGAGTTAGGAAAATACTCCGAGTCACTGGGCTCAGTATCATCACTCTTAGAGTCAGGATTGGTTTCCAAAATAGCAGGAGCGGGCACATGGAGATGTTCAACAATCAACCTAATTAACCCAGTGTGCAGAATGGGGAATCTTTTAGGGTTTTTCTTATTGTCCTCCAAGCTTTTCTTCAAGGAGCAGAAAAGATAATAGGGGATAGAGACCCTTACCTTGTGTCAGAAATGGGATATATATACTAGTGTTAGTGATAGGTTAAATTGGAAATTAAATTCCCAATGTACAGTTTAATATGTTTTTTTATTGTCTCTGCAAGCTAGAATTTTGAACTCAGCAGAACATATAAATTATATACTGGGGAAATATGGAAGAAATAAAATTATTTCTAGCACCAATTGTCTTTGATTTGCCAATTTAATCTATTGCTAATACTTTTCTTTCTTCCAGGTGGTTTATATAGGCCACAAAAAAAAATTGAACAAAACAAGGGTAGGTGAATTGAGAAGGATGCTTCAGGAGATGTGAACCTTCTACAGTAAATACATGTGATTCTGGCTACCATAGCTTGAATTGCAAGTGTAGTGGATAGTTCAATTTCCAAAATTTAATATGCATTTAGAAGTGTCGATTTTTCTGAAATTGTGAAATGTTGGGGTTTTCATTCAGTTGTCATTTTCATGTCATTCTAAAGTGTTTTGCGGTAATTTGAAATCTTTCACCAAAAGAGTTTATATGTGGTTCATAAGTTTTTTTGTAATAGTTCTTTTTATAATTTCGCTATTTGTATAGAATATTTAGTAATTTATAAATGGTTCATTTTTAACAACATCTGATGGCATGTTTGTAGAATGCTATTTCTATATTGTATTTCTACTCTTTTTCAGTATATTTTGATCTGACCACCACACTGCAAAAAGATGTGCACATATAACAAGTGACTACTCCAAATAGTTCTATGCACTGTATTAAATATAACTCATAAAGCCAATGGGTAGGAATAACTTAATTGATAATTTGGTCTACTCCCATTACTTGGCCCTAAATATTATAGACAAATTGTAAAAGAGATATTAGAATAACAACATACATGGAAACAAAAAGTGATGAAATGGGCAAACGGGACCAAACGTCCGGGCGATGGTTACGTAGGAGTTAATGACACCATAGTGTGGGTTTTCCCACCTGTTGCTGGGCGAAAAAGTGGGCAGGCTAGCTTTTTTGACAAGTTTCTTTTGTCTGGCACAGGAAAAGTGGAAGGGAATGATGTGGGCCTTTTTTGTTTCAAGAAAGCAAGGCGAGAATATTATTTGTTTTATTTCCTATTTGCACATTGAAAGGGAAAGCTGAAGGTATGAGTGCGCGTGGACGACTTCGAGGAGAATACAGACCAAATTGAGGTGACAAGTACTATCCAATAGTGTTGTAGAGGGTTTTACAACATTATTTGGGTTGCTTCTTTCTTAACACCTAGGGTTTTCCAACATGAATTTTTGCGAAACAAAAGGAGGTGTGTACTACTAATTACACTATGTGGTGAGGGTTATTATTGTCCCCGTTAAATGAGAGATGTGCTATTTGATAAAATAAAACACCATCTATACGTTTGTATATTTGCATTACAAGACAAAGGTTGGGTATACTGTATAAGTAAAGGTAGGCTTCAAAACACATTGTGTTTTCCAACATGCACTACACAATATGTAGCTCCCAATGTGCACACCTAGATATATTGGTTTAAAAACCAGAAAGGATAGGGTATGTTGTGATGTGGAGGTTGAAAAATGAAATATGTTATGAAGCATGCAGTTTGTTATATACTTGAAACTTAAACACAACAATGGAAGGTGTGATTTGGAAGACATTCATACTATTTTGTAACATTCCATCTTACAAAACCATGGGTGTTAAGAACCAAGCAACCCACCATGAGATGGCCCTTTACATCTAAATAGGGAGATTCAAATAACTGAAACCCAACACTGTGTTTCCCATTCAGAATTATTTTGTGCAATTTTTTTTTCAATGTTGCAAAATTTAAACACAACAATGAAATGTGTGATTTTGAAGACATTCAAGTAACATTCCATGTTGCAAAATTGTGTGTGTTAAGAAGCAAGCAACCCACCATGAGACGACCATTTACATTTAAACAAGGAGATTCAAATAACTGAAATGGGACAGTGTGTTTTTTCAACATTGCAGACCATCTATAACAACACCGTGCCTTGCAAGTATCATAACATAATACTTGCAAGGCACGGTGTTATTATAGATGGTTTGCAGTGTTGAAAACACACTGTCCCATTTCAGTTTTCCAATTTAATTACATTCTTGGCACCTCATTTTGCTATTTGGAAATAATGGTTTTCAATGACATGTATTGGGCTTTTTGTCCATCCATGCCGAACAATTATTTTAAAAAGAAGATGATTATTATGATGCATGTGACACACATTTTTGTAGGGAGAATAGCCTGCTCCCAATTGCAGAAGGTGATCTCCTTGTGACATTGCTTATACATGATAATGTATTGCCCTTCTTCAGGGATAAGACATATCTGCTTATCTTTGATAGTTGATTTGTGGATTCGATTGTCTAAGAATTTTTGCATCAACGTTGCAGATGAGACTCTGTGATCCAACATCATGATGAGTGATGTCTTCTTCATCCTTATATTGGATCATGGAGTGTGATGCCAAACATTGATGCAAGAATTCTTACTCAATCGAATCCATAATTCAACTAGCAATAATCAATACAAATTGTGGAAAATTGATATCGTTTATGTCTGATTATGTTATCATTTCAAACACATGTTTTTTTAGGGATAATAAATTGATTTTACTATATTTCGTAGGGAGATTAGCTTCTACGTTGCAACTGGACATTGCTATTATCCCTAGAAGAATAAATGTCAGAGGCATCATAACATGCAAACACCCACTATGTTTTCCATGATGCTATTGTTATGTAAATTTTTTGTTCGAAACATATGAGCAGATATTGAAAAAGAGTGTTTTGCTCAAAGTAAGTGTTGTTAAAAATATACAACGTGAACTTCAAAACATTGATTTCTCATAGACTTCATATAATAATAAGTGAGCCACAACCCACTGTGTTTTTCATGATGCTACTATTATGTAAATAATGTGTTGGGTAGAAATCGAAGAAGAGTGTTTTTCTGAAAGTAAGGGTTGTTAAAAATTAGGAAACTCAAATTAAATACATTGTCCTCTTATTGCGTGTATAACACTACCTATTGTCTTCTTACTATTTTTCTTAAATTAAGGGGTGTCATAAAACAAGAAAGTGAAGTTGAAAACAGTATTTTGTTATAGTTCGGAAAAAAAATTGAGCCACAACCCACTGTGTTTTCCATGATGCAACTTTTATGTGAATAATGTGTTGGGCAGATATCGAATAAGAGTGTTTTTTTGAAAGCAAGGGTTGTTAAAAATTAGGAAGCTCAAATTCAATACATTGTCCTCTAACTGTGTGCATAACACTAGTTGCTGTCTTCGGACAAGATTTGCACAGTCTGGGACAACCCAGTATGTTTTCCATCCTGCAACAGTTAAGTAAATTTTTTGTTGGAAATGTATGAAGAGATAGTGAACAAGACTATTTTTCTTCAAGTACGGGGTTGTAATAAAACAAGAAAGGGAAGTTGAAAAAATTATCTTGTTACAGTCTAGAAAAAATAAGAAGTGAGCCACAACCCACTATGTTTTCCATGATGCTACTATTATGTAAATTTTCTGTTGGAAACATATGGGTAGATATTGAAAAAGAGTTTTTTGCTCAAATTAAGTGTTGTTAAAAAACTATGATGTGAATTTCAAAATATTCATTTCCCATAGCCTGTATAAAATAATAAGTGAGCCACAACCCACTGTGTTTTCCATGATGCAAGTGATATGTGAATAATGTGTTGGGCAGATATCGAATAAGAGTGTTTTGCTGAAAGTAAGGGTTGTTAAAAATTAGTAAGCTAAAATTCAATACATTGTCCTCTTATTATGTGCATAACACTAGCTGCTGTCTTCAAACAAGATTTGCACAGTCCGGGACAATCCAGTGTGTTTTCCATCCTGCAACAGTTAAGTAAATTTTTTATTGGAAACGTATGAACAGATTGTGAACAAGACTATTTTTATTAAAGTATGGGGTGTCATAAAAAAAGAAAGGGAAGTTGAAAAAATTATCTTGTTACAGTCCAAAAAAATAAGAAGTGAGCCACAACCCACTGTGTTTTCCATGATGCTACTGTTATGTAAATTTTCTGTTGGAAACATATGGGCAGATATTGAAAAAGAGTTTTTTGCTCAAATTAAGTGTTGTTAAAAAACTACGATATGAAATTCAAAACATTCATTTCTCGTAGCCTATATAAAATAATAAGTGAGCCACAACCCACTGTGTTTTCCATGATGCAATTGTTATGTGAATAATATGTTGGGCAGATATTGAATAAGAGTGTTTTGCTGAAAGTAAGGGTTGTTAAAAATTATGAAGCTCAAATTCAATACATTGTCCTCTTATTGTGTGCATAACACAGAGCGGATATACATACCCGAAGGAGCTCCGCATGCTTGCAACTCTTGCCCTTTCTATCCACCAAAACGTCGCTATCCAAAAATGGAGAAAATGGGACCTTGTCTGGGTTTTTTGATATTTCCTAGTAATGGTTTTGAATGCCACATTTTTTGGCTTTTTGTTCATCCACGCTGAACGATTATTTTGAAAAACTGCCAGCACTAACACGATTTCCCAGCGATGGGATAAAAAATGGCACGGGAGATGAGACCTTCGGCTGTCATGTCTTTCCTTCCATCCAACAACCTTTTCCCCCACTGTGGGTCCCACCTCTTCCGTCGCGGCTCTTTTCTCCATGCGGTATGGGGGAATATGCTATATTATATACATAGGTGAATTTTCTCAACGAGTTAAGGAGTGAGCAAGCTAACTCCTAGAAAAAATTCACATATGTGTATAGTTCATAGGATATGCCAATTTCAAGCGTAAATTCACATATGTATATAACATAGGATATAATGGTTCCCCTGCAATAGAGAGGAGATGCCGGTTTCAAAGTCATAGACAAAATTCATCTATGCACATTGAAAAATGCATGAAAAACATATATAAGAACATACGTGGATACATACATAACATGAGGAGATGTCGTAGTGAAACAGTGGGTTTTACAATAGTCTGAGTTTTACAAGATAGTGTGTTTTCCAAAACAACAGTGTATAAAATGGCAGAAAAAATGGGATGGGATGTGGGCTTTCTACTATTTCCCAATTATGATTTCGAATGCCATGTTATACCCTTTTCTATCCATTCCGAAAAACAATGTGAACAATGGTGACATTCCCGGTTTTACATGATTTTTGAAATATAGAATTTCACTGCAGAACCCACAAATTCTACTTTCTACAAACATTATTCAGTAATTTCACTCATATTTCTACAATGGGTTGTCGCTTATTTCATTCGAAAATGGCAAAATTTGAAAACCAGCATACAGGGAGGAAACAAAACAAAAAATTCAAAACCCTCGACACAAAAATATGCTTCAAACCGACATATCCTATGTTATATACATATGTGAATTTTTTCCAGGAGTTAGCTTGCTCCAATTATATATAACCTAAATGATCCTAAAGATTTTAAATAACCATAATTATTTAAGCTTTTGAGAAGTGATGGACAACCTACTCGATTTTTCATACTACAACTTTTTTTTTTTGTGTGTGCAACTTTTGTTGCAAGGAAGGGCAGTTATAAACTATGAATGTGATCTTCAATGCATTCTTTTCTTATGGTGTGCATAACACTAAGTGTTGTCATTGAACAAGATTGGAAAATTGTAGGACAACCCAGTGTGTTACCATCGTACAATATTTTTTGTGCATCTTCTCTTCGAAACATATTACGATATTCAAATGGAATGTTTAGTGCATGTGATGGATTGTTATAGAATATGAATGTGAACTTCAATATAGTGTTTTGTTACAGTCTGCATAACAAAAAGTGTTGTCTTTGTATAGTTTGTGGGTTACTTGTATAACAGTTTGAGTGTCTTAAAAATATTTTCTTATTCACACTGTATGAATGTAAAAATGGCACCTCCAAAAATTACAACTGTTAGTTATGGTATAAATTGCAATTCAATATCTTCGTGTGATTGACAATAATAATTGGACAAAATAATTTCATGTTGTAAAACAAAGTGGGTTACTTGTATAGCATTTTACAACAGTGTGGGTTGTGCGTTTCAAATTCTTCTTTTCATTGAAAAAAATATATGCTTGATTACTGCAAAATTGTGCAATAAATTTTGGAACTTTAACTGTCCATAACACTTGCAACAATTTTACAGTTTACAGGAAACCAAGGATGCATGTTGTAAAATGGAAATTGGTTCCTTTAGTGAAGAATGTCATTGATGTGGACAACACACCTGAAAGGTTGTGTAGTAGCGCATCTTCTTCGAGGCGGTCGCATTCACGAAACATGCAAGTAAGATCTGGTAATTACAAGATGCAATCAAATGTATAATTTTAATCTCTCATAAGTGGTTATGAGGTTGATTGGAAATAGGGAATGTTTTATTCAGGAGGTAGCAACCGCGATATGGAATAAGTCCCCTTGATTTACGAAAATGGTCAATCGTAAGGCAGCAACATGTTCGGTAATTGATTGTGAACTTTCAATTGCCCTTCCCTTCCTATGCTTGAATCAAAATGATTTTTAATTTCAGTTCAAAAATATCATGTCTGTTACAAATATTCTGATTTTGGCATACCGTTCCTTTGATTCAGGAAAATAATTAGGGATATGATCTCACTCTTGCCATAGTCCATGAATAGAAGGAAAAGCCTGTAGAGGGAGACCCTAAGGATTGAGTGGGATCCAATGAAGCATGAGGTGATGCAGTGGACGGGAAGGTAGATATAATAACTGAATTATTGCATCGTTTGGTTGTGTGTATATGTTGAGCATTCAATTTGTTTGAATATTAAATATATTAAGCTATTTTCTTTTCCAAATTTACTGTGCAGATTGCTGCTAAATATAGAAGAGAAATGGTGAATGGTAGATATATATATTATTGTATTGTAGAAGAATGTATGAGAAAGTATTACGATTGGAGAGTGTTCAACATGCATAGGTTTCAGCATCACCACTTTCCTATTCTTGAGGCACCAAAGCATGGTCGAGCTATGTTGGGGGGAGAACCAAAACAACCCGCTCCTCCCCTTGATAAATTGAAAGAGTACCTTCTAAAGAAGGTGGAAAATACAAAGAACCAAATGAATATATGGTAGCAACTATAGTAGAAGCGTGTTATTAGACATGTCTGTCAAAATTATGGGAAACAAAACTTCCTTCAACTTCCCCAAGAAGGAAAGGACAAGGTGAAGAAGCAAATGGCATTATACAATAGTGAGGAGATGAAGGAGCAGAGAAGGTAAAGAATATTACAATTGTAGGAGAGAAAGAGACAGGATGGAATGGTAATGTCAAACTGAACTGTTAAATGTGAATTTTCCTTGCTTCATATTTTCTGTTGGGATGCATACAAGGTTCATTTAATGTTAACTTACATGACATGACAAGGTGATGGTCGAGAAATAGTTTCTTCCCCCCAGCAGAGTAGGGTTCATTCGCTAGAGGAAGTTGTGCCCACGAAAGGTGAAGACGATGTTGTTCCTCCCACCCCTGTGTCTAACATTCAGAATAAGCATCCTACACAGTTGAAAGTTTCAAGGAACCCTCTAAAGAAGAAACGAAAACAAACGGTGATCTCAAAATCTTCTGTTTACTCTATAGTTTGTTTTTATTATTTGAATGAATTGGTTACATGCTTATTAGTTTGGTGCAACATTTCAATTCCTCCTATTACACAATAATGATGAACAACAAACTGCTTCCCTCAAGCAGGTTTTTGTGATTTTTGATGGTGAACGATTGCCCATGGAAGCACAAGATGATGTTGTTCCTCCCGACCCGCCGTCTAACAATGTTGAGAAGAAGAAGAAGAAGAAGAAGAAGAAGAAGAATAAGAATGAGCATATGCCATCAAACGTGTCAAGGTTCCTTGACATGGAGGAACTAGAAGAAATGGTGAATTGCAATTCTTTTATTTAATGTTTGTTTTGATTATTTCAATGAATTGGTTGGATGCACCTGAATTTGAAATGATCTTTTAGTTCCTACTATTACAGGGCAAGGATAGACAATGAAGTGCTGGCCTTGACCTAATTGGCGATGTCTTTGTGATTGAAATGAGAGAGGCTAATACAGATGGACATGTGGATGGGGAGAGTACTAGCCACGAAGTGGGATAGGGTAACACAGATGGTCATCAGGATGGGGAGAACACTGGCTTGAATGTGGAACAAGGTAACAGAGATGGACATGGGGACGAGGAGAGCAGTGACTTGAAAGTGGGAGAGGGTAATATGGATGGACCCGAGGAGGAGGAGAGCATTGGCCTACAAGGGGGAGATGGCAATAAAGATGGAAATGGGGATGGAGAGAGGTGCGGCGTGCCATCTATATCGGTATGAGACCCAACACACTTCCATGCTCTGTTCTTATTTCTTTAGGAATCTTTTAATGTGCCTTCAATTATGCTTCACATCAATGATGTTTCCATTGCAGGAAAATCTGGTGGATGAACAGATGATAGAGTTCAACGACATAACTTTTAAGTTTGGTAATCACATCGCCATAAACACTCACACCCACTGCTTGAGGCACCCAAAAAATTATGCGAGAGTCAGCATTGTTGAGGCCATTGATGGTCAATGCTACGTGCCTTTTCCCATGCTTGGTGCAGAGACCATCGCAGAGTGCATAGGCAGATTTGTCATATGGCAGCTCACCCAGATGAAGTATTTTGTTCCAGAGGTACACATAAACGATATGTTACTGTATATATATCATACTGTGTATATTGTTTCCATGCATACGTTAATTCTCATTAATTGTTTTCTATAGGGTGAAGGTGTTAAACCTAACATGGACAAAGCATAGACTATGAAGAAATATGTTGTTTCACATTCATCATCTGCGAGGGTTCATGGATCTGGAATCACCCCTCTTGAAATACATAAGGACCCTAAGAAATGTGCCATATTTTTCATAGACATGAACTCTATTGCAAGGAATAGGCAGCGTAGGAATTGATGAGGTAGGCTCCAAATACTAATTCTGCTCCATGGGTTTCATTATTTGAATATTGAAAAATTGTGGTGTAGAGATACACCATTTGCATATGTTTGAACACTATGGTGTTTTACATTTGATACGAGAATTTTCATGGGCTTCTTTAATTATTTTATTATTGTACAATTATGTTGAACATATATACTAATTTCATGTCATTGGAACACATAATTGTTATTCATTTCATATCAGACTTTAAGAAAAACAGTCTTGTTCACTATCTGTTCATATGTTTGGAACACAAATTTTGCATGACTCTTGTGTTGTCCCCTCTGGCATGTGTTGGAATTATGTCAAAGCAATAAGACAATAAGATGTTCTTGATTGGTAAACAAGTCGGTATTGGTTTGGTAATTCAGTTGATGGTCTCTTCATTTCAGTTCTTTGACAATCACTTGACTCGGCATACAAGTGTTTTTCAACTCTAGTACACTGCATATTGTTTCATGTTCAGTCATCTTGCATATTGTGATAAGGATATAAAATTGTGACTATATGTAAATATAATTATATGAGTTGAAATAGTTATGAAGACAGTTTTGGTCCTCATGTTCATTTATTTATCATATTTCATTTAGTTTTAAATTTGTCATAAGATTATGTTATCTTGTAAATATTTCAGCTTTTGGGTTTCTATAATGTTGTCAGTCTCTGTGATCTGGTTATGGTCTTTATGTTAGTACATGTTAAAAATCATCAAAAATGGTTGATAAGTAAATTTATCTAGAGCTTGCACTTTACATTTGGTTATTAATGCTAAAGTGGTTGGTATGGGAACAATCGATGCCACCGTTTATCAATAAATTTGAGAAATTATTTTTAAAAACAATCCATGAGGTATAGGATTTGAAACCCATCAAGTGTTGGTAATCTATTTTTCGATTGTGATAATCCATACAAGTGGATAGAATGATATACTAATTTTTGAAATGCACCATTTGTAATGCATAATATATATATAACCACCTAACAAAAATATGTTGGGTCTCAATCCTAGAAACATAAAAATAAGGACTATCCATGAGTCACTCACAAGATCAAATCAACTTCTGAATGAACAAGTGAAATGCCTCAAGAAAAAGAATGATGAAAAATAGACTAATGTCAACAATTGCAAAGGTGATTACAATAGGCCCATCAAAATATCTCAATCAAGTAATGCACCCTTGATTCTCATTATGTACCTTCAACCATATATTAATGACAACAATGTGATCGGTAAAGTATTCATTTTAATGGTGTACCCTTACCCAAATTCCAATGAAAAAGCAAAGCATATATTGGTGGATTAGAAAACCATATTCATCCTTCTAGAAAACCTTTAAAGTAAGGTTTTAAGTCTCAATATTCTAAAACACCGCTCTCTATGAGTTGTTTATCCTCTAAAAACATAGTTGTTCAAACCTCTTCTCCATTTAAGGAGGGTAATTTACTTCTAAAAAATATTTATCTCAGAGTATTTTCTTCATATAACCTGAATTGGTTCCTATATAATAGTTAGTATACATAACTGTTGCAAGATGGAAAACACACTGGGTTGTCTTGGACTATGCAAATCTTGTCTAAAGACAACAAGTAGTGTTATGCACACAGTAAGAGGACAATGTATTGAATTTGAGCTTCCTAATTTTTAACAACCCTTACTTTAAGAAAAACACTCGTATTCGATATCGGCCCAACACATTATTCACATATCACTTGCATCATGGAAAACATAGTGGGTTGTGGCTCACTTATTATTTTATATAGGCTATGAGAAATGAATGTTTTGAAGTTCACATCGTAGTTTTTTAACAACACATAATTTGAGAAAAAAACTCTTTTTCAATATCTGCCCATATGTTTCCAAAGAAAATTTACATAATGGTAGCATCATGGAAAACATAGTGGGTTGTGGCTCACTTCTTATTTTTTCTGAACTGTAACAAGATAACATTTTCAACCTTCCTTTCTTGTTTTATGACACCCCGTACTTGAAGAAAAATAGTCTTGTTCACTATCTCTTCATACGTTTCCAACAAAAAAATTACTTAACTGTTGCAGGATGGAAAACACACTAGGTTGTCCCGGACTATGCAAATCTTGTCCGAAGACAACAGCTAGTGTTATGCACATAGTAAGAGGACAATGTATTGAATTTGAGCTTACTAATTTTTAACAACTCTTACTTTCAGCAAAACACTCTTATTCGATATCTGCCCAACACATTATTCACATATCACTTGCATCATGGAAAACACAGTGGGTTGTGGCTCACATATTATTCAATATAGGTTGTGAGAAATGAATGTTTTGAAGTTCACATCGTAGTTTTTTAACAACACTTAATTTGAGAAAAAAACTCTTTTCCAATATCTGCCCATATGTTTCCAATAGAAAATTTACATAACAGTAGCATCATGGAAAACACAATGGGTTGTGGCTCACTTCTTATTTTTTCCGGACTGTAACAAGATAATGTTTTCAACTTCCCTTTCTTGTTTTATGACACCCCGTACTTAAAGAAAAACATTCTTGTTCATTATCTCTTCATACATTTCCAACACAAAAATTACTTAACTGTTGTAGGATAGAAAACACATTGGATTGTTCCGAACTGTGCAAATCTTGTCCGAAGACAATAACTAGTGTTATGCACACAGTAAGAGGACAATGTATTGAATTTGAGCTTACTAATTTTTAACAACCCCGACTTTTAGCAAAACACTCTTATTCGATATCTGCCAAACACATTATTCACATATCACTTGCATCATGGAAAACATAGTGGGTTGTGGCTCACTTATTATTTTATACAGGCTATGAGAAATGAATGTTTTGAAGTTCACATTGTAGTTTTTTAATAACACTTAATTTGAGCAAAAAAATATTTTTCAATATCTGCCCATATGTTTCCAACAGAAAATTTACATAACAGTAGCATCATGGAAAACATAGTGGGTTGTGGCTCACTTCTTATTTTTTTCAGATTGTAACAAGATAATGTTTTCAACTTCCCTTTCTTGTTTTATGACACCCCGTACTTGAAGAAAAACAATCTTGTTCACTATCTCTTCATAGGTTTCCAACAAAAAAATTACTTAACTGTTGTAGGATGGAAAACACACTGGGTTGTCCCAGACTATGCAAATCTTGTCCGAAGACAACAGCTAGTGTTATGCACACAGTAAGAGGAAAATGTATTGAATTTGAGCTTCCTAATTTTTAACAACTCTTACTTTCAGCAAAACACTCTTATTCGATATCTGCCCAACACATTATTCACATAACAGTAGCATCATGGAAAACACAGTGGGTTGTGGCTCAATTATTATTTTTTCTGAATTGTAACAAAATACTATTTTCAACTTCACTTTCTTTTTTTATGACACCCCTACTTTGAGAAAAACAGTAAGAAGATAGCATCTTGTGTTACGCACATAGTAAGAGGACAATTTATTGAATTTGAGCTTCATAATTTTTAACAACCATTACTTTCAGCAAAACACTCTTCTTCGATTTCTGCCCAACACATTATTCACATAACAGTAGCATCATGGAAAAATCAATGGGTTGTGGCTCACTTATTATTTTTTCTGGACTGTATCAAAATACTGTTGTCAACCTCACTTTCTTGTTTTATGACATCCCTTACTTTAAGAAAAACAATAAGAAGACAGTAGCTAGTGTTATGCACACAGTAAGAGGACAATGTATTGAATTTGAGCTTCCTAATTTTTAACAATCCTTACTTTCAGAAAAAAAACTCTTCTTCAATATCTTCCCAACACATTATTCACATAACAGTAGCATCATGGAAAACACAGTGGGTTGTGACTCACTTATTATTTTTTCTGAACTGTAACAAAATACTATTGTCAAATTCACTTTCTTGTTTTATGACACCCCTTACTTTAAGAAAAATAGTAAGAAGACAACAACTAGTGTTATGCACACAGTAAGAGGACAATGTATTGAATTTGAGCTTCCTAATTTTTAACAACCCTTACTTTCAGCAAAACACTCTTCTTCGATATCTTCCCAACACATTATTCACATAACAGTAGCATCATGGAAAACAAAGTGGTTTGTGGCTCACTTATTATTTTTTTCGGACTGTAACAAAAGACTATTTTCAACTTCACTTTCTTGTTTTATGACACCCCTTACTTTAAGAAAAACAGTAAGAAGACAACAACTAGTGTTATACACACAGTAAGAGGACAATGTATTGAATTTGAGATTCCTAATTTTTAACAACCCTTACTTTCAGCAAAACACTCTTCTTCGATATCTGCCTAGCACATTATTCACATAACAATAGCATCATGGAAAACACCATGGGTTGTGGCTCACTTATTATTTTTTCCGGACTGTAACAAAATACTATTTTCAACTTTACTTTCTTGTTTTATGACACCCTTTACTTTAAGAAAAATAGTAAGAAGACAATAGCTAGTGTTATGCACACAGTAAGAGGACAATGTATTGAATTTGAGCTTCCTAATTTTTAACAACCCTTACTTTCAGCAAAACACTCTTTGTCGATATCTGCCTAACACATTATTGACATAACAGTAGCATCATGGAAAACACAGTGGGTTGTGCCTCACTTATTATTTTTTCTGGGCTGTAACAAAATATTGTTTTCAACTTCACTTTCTTGTTTTATGACACCCCTTACTTTAAGAAAAATAGTAAGAAGACAATAACTAGTGTATGCACATATTAAGAGGACAATGTATTGAATTTGAGCTTCCTAATTTTTAACAACCCTTACTTTCAGCAAAACACTCTTCTTCGATATTTCCCAACACATTATTCACATAACAGTAGCATCATGGAAAACAAGTGGGTTGTGGCTCACTTATTATTTTTTTCGGACTGTAACAAAATACTGTTTTCAACTTCACTTTCTTGTTTTATGACACCCCTTACTTTAAGAAAAACAGTAAGAAGACAACAACTAGTGTTATACACACAGTAAGAGGACAATGTATTGAATTTGAGATTCCTAATTTTTAACAACCCTTACTTTCAGCAAAACACTCTTCTTCGATATCTGCCTAGCACATTATTCACATAACAATAGCATCATGGAAAACACCATGGGTTGTGGCTCACTTATTATTTTTTCCGGACTGTAACAAAATACTATTTTCAACTTTACTTTCTTGTTTTATGACACCCTTTACTTTAAGAAAAATAGTAAGAAGACAATAGCTAGTGTTATGCACACAGTAAGAGGACAATGTATTGAATTTGAGCTTCATAATTTTTAAGAACCCTTACTTTCAGCAAAACACTCTTCTTTGATATCTGCTTAACACATTATTCACATAATAGTAGCATCAGTGGGTTGTGGCTCACTTATTATTTTTTCTGGACCGTAACAAAATACTATTGTCAACTTCACTTTCTTGTTTTATGACACCCCTCACTTTAAGAAAAATAGTAAGAAGACAAAAAATAGTGTTATGCACATAGTAAGAGGACAATTTATTGAATTTGAGCTTCCTAATTTTTAACAACCCTTACTTTTAGCAAAACACTCTTCTTCGATATCTGCCCAACACATTATTCACATAATAGTAGCATCATGGAAAACACAGTGGGTTGTGGCTCACTTATTATTTTTCTCATACTCTAACAAAATATTGTTGTCAACTTCACTTTCTTGTTTTATGACACCCCTTGCTTTAAAAAAAATAGTAAAAAGACAACAACTAGTGTTATGCACACAGTAAGAAGACAAAAAAAGTTGCAGCTTTTGAAATTCCATTTCAGTATTCCATTTCAATATCCTTATACATTTCAAAGAGAAGATGCACAAGAAAAGTTGCAGAATGGAAAACACAGACTGTAACAAAATAGTGTATTCAATTTCACCATCAAATTTTATAGTAACAATACGCATCAGACAATGAAATGTTAAAAAAGTTCGAGTCAATATTACACAATCTGAAGAAAATTACAATGCACATTTAATACTGGTCACACTAAAGACTATGCCAACCATTTACGAATAGGTATAATCTCTGTGTTCTCATCATCTAGAAGCATTTATCACACTCTGATTGTCAAGGTGGAATTGACAGCATACTATGTTTCCACCCCGTAATTCTCATGTAGCAGCCTGAAGGAGGGCCTCACATGGTGGATCTCAAACCTAAAAATATGGTTGAATTTGAACACGACCAACAACCATTCCTCCACAAGACCTTTTTGATTACTAATTAGAGATTCCCCCTCGAGGAATCTCATAAACCTCATGCTCAACTGATCCATAAGATTGTACCTCTGTATGATAACTGTTGGTCTAATGCACACCTTCCATATTCATTTGGCTAGGAAAAGGTCTCGAATTTCTTGGTAAAAAGACATTGGCCAATCACATAAATTGACAATATCTATTTGTAGATTGTAATATTCAACATCCATGCCCATATGCGCCCATACTCCAAATACATTGTTGAAAATGTGAGCATAATTATCATACTGCAAATCTATGTGGTTTGGACCTTTTCTATTAATTCTCCTTAACATCTTTTCCTGCAACTTGTATAGGAGGCTGAGTTCCTCTATTCGAGAAAGAATATTGCATGGCAAATACAGGTGGTAGTTGGTCAACCAGCTAGCCACCCATGCTCAAGAAATGTGAGACATATTCTTTAGAACTATAGTAACAGGTTGTAAAATTCTTGAAATGAAAGACGAAACAACTTTTTTATAAGGTAGACCTACATTCTCTAATTAGAAGGACATTGTCAATGCAATGGAAATAGTGAAAAAATAAGCGAGCAAAGTGGACTTATGTAGATAATGTATGCACTAAAGAGATTGTACCTATTGTTTTGAACTAAATGAGGCAACACGTGCAGTATCTCCAAAGGGCATATGGAAACACATGATTCAAACAGTGGGAAGAACAATGCCTGAAAGGTAAGAGAACAAAAATCTCAGCACATACAACAACATTGTCTAATTAGGAACACATGAAACAGTTGGTAAAAAAATTCAAAGCAAAAGAAATTTTTTCATAACTAAGTAACTATGTATGGACGATGTTTTTTCCAAAATGGAAAATTATTTGAGCATTTGATTTGTTGCAATCACATGAGTTGAACTAATGAATTGTACAAAATATAATTCTGTTACGAACACAAGATGCAAATAATCACAGTTGCAAGATGGAAAACACAGTGGGTTCTGCCTGACATTTTTATTTTCTGCAGATTGTAACAAAAAAAGGTCTCAAAGTTCACCTTCTTGTTTTGTGGCAACCCTTTCTTTCAGAAAACATTCCATTATAATATGTCTTCATATGTTCGAAACACAAAATGCACATCATAGTTGCACGATGGAAAACACACTCAAATTTGTCAACTTAACTATTTGAAAACCATCTTCCTAGCAACAAAACCTAACCTACCAGAATCATTCCCCAAGAGACGGAGATCACATCGCTGATTACATACATTGCATCACACATCTTTCATAAGGAAACTCTTAGGTGAAATATGGTGGGTTTAGTAAGTGAATGTCTATCAAACTTGGGGGCATAAAATTTTAAGGTATGATTAAGTTTTTGCAAGCTTAATTAATCGTGCTTGAAGAATGTTTTAGGCTTTATTATTATGTTTGTAAAATAGGCCTATTTTGGGGTCCACGACAACAAAGAAGAGCTTGTTTGAAGTGCTTGTTTCGTAAGGTATTTGCTATTCCAGAAACCCATTTGTGCCAATTTTTACATTTCACAAATTGAGATGCTATTGTTTTGAAAAGAATTCTTGAAAACATGACTCTACCGCTAGAAATACACTCAATTAGCACAAATTTAGAAAGGAGCGGGTCTTAATTCATCATCTACTATTACAAATACAAAGGCTCAAGCCAATGCTGATCTACTAAACCCTTACTTTATGCACAAAAAAAGCTCTATCAAACGAGGCTTTAATAGAATATTGTATTCCAAACCTTCCCATGCTCTACCACCATATGAAACATGTTTATAAATGTCTAACCATGATTTAGGAACAAACTTTCAGCCCCTTTGAATGCACTTTCCTCAGTTACCAACTTGTACGCATCCTTTTTCATTGGAAATCTTCTGTATTTTCTAAAGATCAGCAATCAAACATTGAATGGTTTTCTTCCCTTGCATGATTCAATAGATACACTTCTTAAATTACATAACGTCATACAAAAATATAGACTTATGTAAGGAAAGTTATTAAATTTGAACCATACCTTCCATTAGGTTTACACCCACAAAAGACAATCGTCGACGATGACTCCTTTCCCGAGATTGGAATGTTGAAGTGATAAAAAAAAGCCATAAATGAAATCATAAAGTTTATGGCATGGTACAAGCACATTTTAGAAAAAGGAATCTACAATACCATTTCCTATTACAATAAGGGTATGCGCAGGATCATCATGGAAAAAATAGGCCCTTAAGTGGCAACAAAATTCAAAAAATCAGAGTTAGGCAACTTGACGTAAAAATTTGAATAAGTTATCTATATTATTTCAAAAATATGTAAGAATAGAATATGTAGAAAATTTAATTTAGTTTCTAAACTACTAGGTTTATTTTTATTTTTTTAAATCTATTTGGTGAAATTTTGAAATTTCAATGCAGTAGTACTTAAATTTCAGGGAAAAAATAAGAAGTAGGTGTCTGTCTGACCACCCTAAACACAATAAAATGATAATATTTATTTATAATATTTTTTATATAAGTAGGGGACTCATGTCCCGATGTGATGCATATTTTTTTGTAATTTTTTTATTACAAATTTTAAAAAATATAAAAAATTTTATGTCTAACCACCTTAACTTGGTCAAAACTTCATGAAATTCTTTTTTTTTTTTAATCCTATAGTATGCAAATCTTAGAATGTGACACATGTTTTAGATTCAAAAATGTGATGTCATTTGAAAGTTATATATGTTTTTCAATCAGCCTATCAATCAGGACTTTAGTCGTAATTCAAATAAAAAATGAATAATAATTATTTATTAAATTCAAATTAAAGCATAATTTATATTGGTGGAAAGCTGAGAATCTCCTTGAAAAACCCTTTTCGTTTCATCAATTTTGGGTAAAAAAAAAGTCATCATCCACATGGACCATCATATCACTTAGATATCGCCACTTTTTGGCCCATCATGATCCTGCACATACCCATAAAGAAATTGAAATGGGTTTTCTCATACTCACCCGTATTAGATGCTGTATCCTTTGCCACATCCATAGCAGTTATACCTGAAGTCTGACATTGCATATTGACATTCAAATTCAAACTATTGTTCATAGACAAGGGAAAGGAGTCATCCAAAGGGGTTCAGTGATCTGACTGTTGTGCAGAATGCTTCGTATGCCGGGTTGGACATCGACGACGATCCATGGTTGCACTAAACCATGGAAACATGTGAACGGTGCTAGTTATAGCTTGATCAGGATCTAGAATGAATTCAAACGGAAATGCATTTTATTGTCATAGGTCCTCTACAAACTTGTCCACGCATTTTGCATATGACTACACTTGTTGTAGAGATTGTGGCGATGTAGGCATCACTTTCTTCAAGAGATCATTAGTGTCATTCCAAATAGACATTGTCACGACATGTTCATCATATACATGAGTCATAGAAGGAGCTTGCACAGGGGTCAAAAAATTAGGATTTTTTTCTTCTACAGCCCCCTCTGATAATGTCTCATTCAAATCTATGTTTGTATCAATTGGTTGACCTCCCCCATCTAAATGAGGACCCCAAAGAAATTTGTATTAGGCTGTAGAAAATGAAAAACATAATTGACTCCAATAAAGTAACGCAATTTAAATTGAAATTAACTTACCATGGACTACCCCTTCAACGAAAGATGATATTTTAATCAAGTGAGTAACCTTGATGACATGTTTGCAAGTGTTCCCCTCCAAACTCCAAGGGCAGTCACAAACAAAAAGATGCCCCCCAAATTTGTGAACAAGGTAGTGCATTGACCTACTTTGAATTTTCACCCAGTACCATCCAGGATCTGTTTCATCGAGAATATAGTCATCGTCTGGAATTGCCTTGGCCTGCTCCACACTAGATCATATTTTTAAATATTTTTTGTTCATCAGAAAACCATAATGCTGCAACTTTTCCTTTTTCCTATAGAATGGTTCCATTTTATACACAAGTGTGTAATACAAATAGTCCATTATCCTACTGCATTTTTTTAAACGATCGCACAAGTATCGAGTTTTTAGTACACAATGGTATGACTCAATGGCTGCATTCATATCCTAGTTGGCATGTTGGAATAGTCTCCAATTTTTTGCCCACATGGTTGCAAACAAAAACATCCAATAGTCAAGTAAGCCACAATGTATTAGATGTGACATCAAAGAATTTGAATGGTGCGAATCATGCAAGGTAACAAAAATTGTCAACTCACCAATCCGACCTTCTCCTTTGCACCAAGTCTTCTTGAAGTACTCTAAGAATCGAGCCTGATCATTGAACTCCTCAAAGAAAGGGTTCAATAGCTGAGTAACACAATCTTCGGTGTCAATGATTGCCATCATGATCGTGCCAAGACTACAGAAAACATCCATTGCCCTTTCCTTGGCTGCATACTTGTATACATTCTTTAGCCAAGCCCTTTTGACATGCCAAAGGCATAGAAGCACATGACATTGAAAGACAAACCTAATAGAAAATACAAACGATATTGTTTACCACTCTACTGCATGAGAAAGTGGCATTGAAAATGAATAGAAAATGAGAAATGTACACAAATGAAGAAATGGATGCACATACTATATGGCTTGGATCTCTGCAGTCGCATCATCGATAAAAAATGAATTGATTCTCCAGTCGGGCCTAGCTCTTCTTCCACGTTCGAGCAATATGCATAGCCACATAGAGATGTCCTCAATATTTTTTGTGAGGAGACTACCCATGCAACCAACACACCACTCTATTGCTCATCAAAAACAAGGAGAGTATACAATGGGTACTGTAGAGAGAACAACTCGGCGTGAGCATTGTGAAGTTTATAGCCAATAAGATCATTGAAAACATGATGAATTATTTGTCAATGTTTGTAAGGACTCACGTCATATTTGTTAGTTGCAAACATGGAATCCATCAAGATGACTGAATTGTGCGAGCAACTAACCATCCAATCTAGCATCCATGGAGTCTGAACCCCGATAACAAAAGGCATATTGTTCCCATCGGGCCGTTGAAAGTAGAAGAAGTTGTCAAAGTCCTGTCCACTCCACGGTAGGATACTTGTTGAATCAACTTTGTGTTTTTGTACGTGAGTAGAACGCACCTTTTGATGCACATTCATTACATCCTTTCTTGTAAGTAATTGATCTCTCTTGGACATCATGCCACATAACAGAGGATCGTTGATGTGTTTATCCATTATTGCACTGTCAATGATGTCCATGAGAAAAAGGCTTTCAATATAGCTTTTGCACTCCGTGGATAGATTAGCGACAAACATAGAACACTTCTCTCCACTTGTGTCATGAATACCATGGAAAAATTCACCATTTTTATCTACATGGAACATTTCTTTGTAGATAATATAGGCAACATCGGGTTTGCCTTCCATAACCTTTACCATGAAGTGGTATTGACAACCTCTCTTTTGTATAAACGTCTTATGTGGTTTCTTCTTTGGTGGAGGCTAGTTTCTATTGTCTTTAGGACCGTATTGACACCAGTAGCTACAAGAAAGGCATCATCTCATCATGTTCAACCAAGAGAGTAAAATATCATTCGGCCATAGAAATGAATGTCAATATATACAAACCTCTTATACAAAATTGTTTTGCTATAAGTTTTGTCATATACGAGAGAAGAGGTGGTAGGTTATCTTATTTTCTTGTCCAAAAAGTTTGTTTCTACACCTTCAACGGATGTTTCACTGTGAATGAACTGATCAAGTCTCATAAGAGGAATTGCTGCAACAAGGTCAGGGACCTTATCCTTGTTGACGGAAATACTAGCAAATTCCAAATTGGAAGACAAAAAAGGAGAGCCTCCATTTTGTACATATTGCACCTCCAATTCGTCTAGCTTATTCCATTTCAAACCTTTCCCCATTCTAGGAAATCACAACAGTGGATGAATACTTAAAATTAGTGTGGATTGTGTGAAAAAAAAAGAAAAAAAACCATTCATTAAACATAGATAAAATGTGCTTGCATTGCTCTCACCCATGTCAAACCAATAGGACGTATGGCTTCAACCGAGGAAAATTAAAGGTGATAGATTCAATCAAGCTATGTATAAAATATAAAACAAACACATGCTAGAAATCAAACAGTCCAACAAACCAACACTGTGTTTTCCGAATCACAATTATTTTCTACACTTTTCTTTCAATCATGTGAAATTCAAACACAATAATGGAATGTGTGGTTTGGAAGACATTCATACTGTCTTGTAACATTCCATGTTGAAAAACTATAGGTGTTAAGAATCAAGAAACCTACCATGAGACAACCCTTGACAGTTGAACATGGAGATTCAAATAACTAAAACCCAACACTGTCTTTTCTGAATCACAATAATTTTCTGCACTTTTCTTTCAATCATGTGAAATTCAAACATGTAACAATGGAATCTATGATTTTGAATAAATTCATATGGTTTTGTAACATTCCATGTTTCAAACACGTAGGTGTTAAGAAGAAAGCAACCCACCATGAGACAACCCTTCACATTTAAACATGGACATCCAAATAACTGAAACCCAACACTCTATTTTCCAAAGATCGCGTTTCTTTTTTCCAATTGATTTTGTCAATCATGCAAAAGTTAAACACAACAATGGAATGTGTGATTTGGAAGACATTCATACTATATTGTAACATTCCATATTGCAAAACCATGGGTTTTAAGAAGCAAGCAACCCACCATGAGACAACCCTCTACATTTAAACAAGGATATTCAAATAACTGGAACCCAACACTGTGCTTCCCATTCAGAATTATTTTGTGCAGTTTTCTTATCAATCAACTAAAATTTATACACAACAATGGAATGTATGATTTGGAAGATAGTCATACTGTATTGTAACATTCCATATTGAGACAAGGAAAGATAAACAAAAGACTAATTTCACAAGATGATATCTTTTTGAATTCATAGATTCGATAAATAAAACATCAACACAATTCGACTCAACAAATATCATATTGAAGAACGATCACAGAAGCACAAAGACATTTTTGATCAAGAAAATATTAACAAACTCAAGGATTCAATCTTATTTCCTTTTTTCTCAATATAAAGTATGGGTTCAAAGGCTCCATGGCTATGTAACAAAATTGTCTCAAAATAGAAAATGCCCTTCTCCCCCCTTTTCCTCTCTTTCTTTCCTCCCAAATTTTTTTCTCCAATAATTTTTCGCAATCCTCCTTAAAAACGACCAAGGTTGGAATAATTCATTAAGAAATTGACACTATTTCCATTACACCCTAGGAATTTGGTCACTATTCATAATTAAAAAAATTTCATGCATGTAAAGTAAAGATTCAGTTTATGTCGAAAGAAACCATTTTTATTGACAACTGCATAAAGAAACCAAGTTCGCTAAACAACCGAAGGAGCCGCAACCCATAAAATCTCCACAAGCATTTCATTAAGAAAATTATTAAATCCGGCTCACTCTTCCTCTCTATCTAAGATAGAGATCACCTTGCAATATTCAACGTAGCTGAGAAACAATGTCCATTTGTTCCTCCTCGAGCCACATTAAAT
>VCHN02000295.1:0-45196 GCA_007115665.2 Sequoiadendron giganteum
AGTGCTCTCTTTTTGAGAAAATTGTATGAAATTTATTTCTTAAAATTAATTTGAATTAGCTAACCCACACTGAATTAATAGTTTAGATTTTGTAGAAGTAAACAGGTTTCTCGGTCATCATGTCCAGCCAAAGGAATTCAACACAGGAAGTTCAACATTCAAGACTCAATGCACAATCCATGAAGGTTGAAGACAGGCACTAGAAGTTTAGCCGTTAGAATTTTAGGGCATTAGATGTATTGAGGCTTTTATAGTTGTTTTAGTATTTTCTATTAAAAAGACTTATGGCTTGGTTACGAGCCTCTTTAATGTTCTTATGTTTAAACTCAGTTTGTTAGTTTGTTAAGATAGTTGAAAGAATTTTTTAGAGGCACTTCCCGCCACCTTAAATCTAGGATTTTGGTAACCGTTTTTATAAATATGTCATTTTCATAAATGAAAAAGACACACAATAGAAGAGTATCGTTATGTTGTCGTAATGATTCTCTTAATCATGTTTTTGTATTACACTCTTAATATGAAAAAGAAAAGTTGGTTTATCTTATTCTATTTTACAAAATGTTGTGAATGGAATTTTACTAGACAAAGTAGTTCTAAAGATATCAGTGCATGTGACTTGAGTTAGACTTTAGAAGAACCCACAAGCTGGCCACTCGAGGGATTGTAGGAATCAGTAGATAAATATTTTTACTTTTAGTATTTCGTTACTTATACTTTGTAAATGATAAAGTGTGAAGTCGAGTCTCTTACAATTTTGGTAATTAAAGTTCTAGTGCACCTTTCGTTTTTGTCAAGTTTTAAGTTAAGAGATTGTTTCCTCTTTACTGTTAAGTTTGTTAATTCATAGTTAGTCAAATGTTTCAAAGTTTCCTTGTTTTTCTTCTTCAACAATTTATACTCTTATTAGCTTAGTCATTTCAATGCTTTCTGGTCTAGTTGTGATGTTGTTTAGGCTGATAGTTTCCTATTTTCTAGTTTAATCATTTCAAGATTTTTGGTTTAGTGGCCTTTAGATTCAAGTTTTCTTTTAGTTGTTTCATTTACTTAGAAAATATGAGAGAGTTAGTTGAGAGATCTTCCTATTGCATATAGCCTTGAACAATGCCCGATCGATATTTGTTGTACCTTTCAACTAAAGAGATAGGTATAACGACAACCTACCAATAATAGGTATTAAAAATAGAATGTACTTAATTATCTATCATTATTCTACATAGATCCACATTGAAATAAGAAATAAGTATTATAAATTTTATAATATTTTAAAAGTATTGTTACATTTATTGGATCTAATTTGTATTCATATCAACAAATGTGATAAGAAAGAACCTTAATAAGTAATCAAAAATTCCCCTAAAAATATACAAATAACCCTAGAGACATTCAATCCCTAACACCCATTATAATATTTTAACCTTCATATCCTTCAAAAATCCACTACATTATGGAAATTGGACATTTAATGCTTGAAACCCAAAAATTTGCAAGGTACTTGCAAAATTTTACTAGAAACAATAATGAGAAATCCATGAAAAGAGGAGAGAGATTATATATATACCATTTGGGAGGCATGTTGTCTGATACCTATAGAAATGTACTTCAATTCTAGAATTTTAAATTTATCCACCATATTAACAATGGTCTACATGAGGGCTCAAAAATAGTTGTTGAAAAATACACCTATAATCACTCCTAGGAGATTGAATCACAATTTTGGGCGGGAAAAAAATGGCGAGATTGCAGTGATCAAGTCAAGGCTTTAATTGTATTCATGTGTTTTCTAATGTAAAATCTAAAACTTTAAGTACCTAGTGGGAGTGTGCGAATGAACTAAGATCTAGAGGGAATGGAAATGGGGGAAGTGTGGGGATTAGTTTTAGGGTTTTGAGGGAACCTAGAACCCTAGGACCTAGTGCCTAGGTCTCGATTCCACCCAAAATCCCATAGCTTGAGGAAACACAAGGCCCCTCAAAAGAAAACAAACACTTAAGAATTTCATCAAATGATTGACTTCCAAAACATATAAGTGATATTAAATGGATACCAAAAGATAAGAATTAGTGAAAAAATATAAAATAAGTTAGGCTTAGATGGGTTTCACAATTTTTTGATAAAGTCCCAACACAATGCATGAGAACAAGCTTATCAATCATGCTACAATGTTATACTAAATTGATCATAACTTAATGGGAACATAAGTTGGAATAACTCCAACCACACCATAGAGTTTCAATTAACATCTAAACACATCTATGAAATAAATTATCACTTAATAATTATTTCTAAAAAAAATAATAGTAACACCTACTATTATCCAATAGAATTTACAACCTACACAAGAATTTTTACCAAAATATAGGACACAATAATCACAAATAAAATAATATACATTAAGAATACATGGATGGGTATAAAATAATATCAAATACAAGATTAATATTTTTTTTGGCATGATTACAACCTTACATAACCCAAGGCATACACCAAGATGATAAAATATACCAAACCAAGAGTTCAATATATTCCTATGCCACTCTAGGAACCCCCAAGCCATGGAGAGATAAATCATGGATACAATTTTTGGCATCAACAATATATCACACACAAAAAGGGTCTCAATAAAGAAACTAAGATAATCCACACAAGGGTTTAATATAGGTTTAAGACATAACCAACACACAAATCCAAGAGAATTGATAAATCCAAATAGGATTCATTACATAACTAAACTTTAATACACATATATAAAGGTTCAAATACATCATTTATGGATTTATAAACCATAATTAATGTGCAACCATTATTGAACACACACACAAGGTTCAATTTTTTATTTCATCACAAGGGTACTCACAATCCAACCAAGAGTAGGAGAAAGGGGGAAGATAAAAAATTTGGAGTCACCAAGAGAATCAAAATCCCACAAGATCTCTATAAAATTAAATAAACCTTCTACAAAGAGATAAAGAAAAAAATTATAATATCAATAATCATAAGAAAAGGTGTATAATATGTACAAATAATTTATTGTATATAAGACAAGGACAAAGAGGTGAGAATGTAGGACTAAAAATTTAATTACCCCTTCAAAGGTGTAATGCATTTATGAACACTTGGGATAGGTGTGAGGACATGTGTAAATTACTTATGAGGTGAGACAACAATTTTTTTTATTAAGTTTAATTCTAGTGTCAATAGGTCTACTAGGTTAAACTAAAATAGATAGGTAATACTAGTTTGTACACTAACACCCCCCTTAAGTGATTCTTAGGGAGAAATATAAACACTAAAAGATGAATCTTGATAACTAGTCCTGATGAGATACTCATGTGCAAAAAAAAGTCTCTCACAAATGAAGTAAAAGAAAAAATACTAGGAGAAAAAATTATCTCTATAAAAGAGACAAAATAAAAATTAAGGACTCAATACAAACCCCCAAGGATAAATTATATCACCTGAAGTATATATCACAACTCAAGAGTGAGGAAATGCTAAATGTTTAGGAAAAATTTCTACGTCTTTCTCGTAAGTAGAAAAATACTCTAAGGAGAGAACACTATCATGGATTAGTTGTTGAATGAAATGCACATGTATCTTAATGTGCTTAATCCTCTAATGCTCCAATAGTTTAGGTGAAATATAAATGGAACTTTAGTTATCACACCAATAGTAGGATGACGATATGGTAGACCAAAATCTCTCATGAGCTATCAAAGTACTAGAACCACTTTCCTAGCATGTCTCCTTGATACTCATCCTTAGTGGATGATATTGTAACAATAGATTACTTCTTGAAATACCATGCAACTAGAATATAACTACATAAAAAATAAACTTGAAAGTGTACCTTTTTGAGTCACATCACTAGCCCAGTCTAAGTCAATGAAGCCTACTATATGAGAATCTCTTGGAGTGTATTGAATGCCAAAATTTGTAGGTTCATAAATTCCTTAAAATATTATTGGATTGCTTCCAATGACTCTCATGAGGATCATGGGAAATGAGGGATGCAAACCTAATAGTGAAGGTGATATAAAGACAAGTGTGGGTCAAGTAGAAAATACTGCCAACTAAATATCTATACAAAGTAGCATCAACACTAGGTGCCATACAAGTGGTAGTCAAAATGACATGAAACTAAAATTATGTGAGATCAAGATTACAATTAGCTATGCTAAACTAATGAAGAAAGTCAAAGCTATAATTTTTTTATATAGGAATCTCCTCATAGACTATAGGACCTAAAGACCAAGAATATAATACAAAATTCCAATATTAGTCATTTCAAAGTGTTGAATCAAAATATATTGAATTCCCTAAAGAATTAATGAAGATATATGAGTGAGAATAAAATCATCTACATATAATACTAGTATCAAAGTATTATTTCCATATCTAAATAAATACTATATTATTTGAGTGGTAATGAATAAACCCATAAACATAAAAGAAACTGCATATCTTCTCATACCAAGTCCAAGGAGCTTATTTGAGACCATACAATGAATTTCAATCCTATAAAAAAGTGAAGTATTTTATGAATATTGGAGAATGCTTCATGTAGATATCCTCATTAAGATCACTATATGAGAAAGAACTATTCACTATCATCCAAAAAGTTACCCTCTCTAACATGTAGCAATAGAAAGTATAAGATAAAAAAAAACCCATCTTTTCCATAGGGATAAATTTATTTGATTAGTGAATACCCTCAACCTATAAAAAATCCTTAGTGATAAGACATGTCATATATCTTTCAATTCAACCATGAAATTCAAACTTGGTGCGATACACCCACTTGTGCCAAACCATATTTCTATCCTTAAGAATATAAACCAAATACCATTTGTATTATTCATGAAAGTGTAATGCCCTCCCTAAAAATACTAACTTAATATAACTAAATAATTGGGTTTTAGTATTAAAATTTTCCAAAGTTGAACCACTTACTCTTTTATTTAAAATAGAAGAGTAAGTGGTTCAACTTTGGAAAATTTTAATACTAAAACCAAGTTATTTAGTTATATTAAGTCAGTCTTTTTGGGGAGGGAATTACATAAAGAATAATACTCCTCTACCATATCACAATCCTACTTTGGAATATTTAAAGCCTCTAAATATCTTTATGGTTTAATAGATATATCATGAATAAAAATACTAGTGCCAAAATTCTATGAGTGAGTATGAAGAGAACTAATGCGATCACCAAATAAAGATCTAACCTCCTCAACAGTAATAAGAGACCATCAAGGGAAAAACATGAGTAGGAGGTGGTGGATATAGTGGTGAGGATGATGGTAGAAGAGCAAGACCATAATTTTAAGTATCATCAAGTGAAAAGGTAGCCTCATGTGATAAATAAAGTAGAATAGGTACTAAGGAAGAAGTGGATGGAAGCTCCATCTTTTTGATTAACAAATCATCAAATTGAACATATTATTGAAGTCATGCATCTCGAGTGGTTAGATAAAACAATTGAAAAGCCTTCACATCCTCACAATAGCCTAAAAAATTAAAGGTTTACTCCTTTTCTCCATTTCCATATGCTGACCATCCAATATGGATGCCCAAGCCTCACTAACAAATACCTTAAAGAAGGAAACATCAATCTTGATATTGGACCAGGCCTTCTCTAGAGTGATATTATGAGCTACCTTGTGGGTAGTTTAGTTCTAAATATAATTGGTATGATTGACTACTTCAGCCAAAAAACATGGGGCCATATACCATGATTGAAGCATAAATCTTTCCATTTCCCTTAGTGATATGCTCTTTATTTTAGTGACACCATTTTTTTAGGATTGTAAGGAGTTGAATACTAATGATGCATGCCATGCTCAATATGATAATCCTAAAAGGCATATCCCACATATTTCCCCCATTATCTGTATGTATCCACTAAATAAAATAGCTTGTTTCCTTCTCCATGAACATTCTAAATATCATAAATGTGGTGAAGACATCACTCTTGTAATTAAGAAAGTGTATCCATATTCAATGATAATAGTCATCAATGAAGGCGAGTACATAATTGGATTGTAAAATGAGAGAGTTTGGAATAATATAAGGTGAATATTTACCAAATCAAGAAAGGTTGTAGTACAATGAGCAATACCCTTAGGAATAGGTTCCTATTGATGTTTTCCAAGCACAAAACCTTGACAAAATCTCTTTGTGCATGAAATATTAGGAAGACCAATTACCATGTCTTGTGTACTCATTTATAGTGAATATACAACCATGAGTCAACTATATAATAATTAAATTCAAAGCTGAAAACTATGTAGATTTATCCACTATAGTATAAGAAGAACTATTAGAAAGAGAATCAAGTAGATCATTTGAGTTGGTTATGTGATGAGAAGATCACAAGCCAAATATTCAACTCTATTTGGATGATTCCAAACCTTTAGTTCTAAGTTCTTGACCTTTGATAGATTTGATAATAAAAATATTGTGTTTATTCATGGCCTCTTCCAAGGATTCCATCCTTTGAAAACAATGTGTGATTGCATGACTAGTATGCCAAAAAAAATAACAAGGATTTTTCTTTTCTTCTTCAACTTAGGGGGACACTCAATTGACTTAGAAGAGGTAGTGGATTTCTTGTAAAAATTTCTTCTAATTTGAGGATTCTCACTTGATGAATTAGATTATACCTTAGTTTTTGAAGATTTATTTGATTCTCCCTTAGATTTTTATGTGGTTAATTATTGATTTTAGAGGAGGTGATTGTATCCATAGAGTAACTTATATTGATCCCTTGTGAGTCTATCAAAAAACTACTCAAAAACTGATATATTAAATTCTAATCCAAGTGCATCTATTGTAGGGTAAAAGGTAGAAGAGAAGACCTAAAATGCCTCTTTCAACTTGGAAAGGATAAAAAACATAATCTTTTTTTGCTACAACCTTGTATTTGTGAATTTAGAGATTTGAACTAAATGAAAAAGTCTTCAATTAAAGTAAAGGCATAAAGAGATAGAATAATTTATTTACCATCCAATTAAAGAGCATGTAATTCATTAACTATACCATATAGATCCTTTAATTTATCCCATATTTATTTATGTGAAGTACAATTTACAAGATGGAGTTAAAGTTTTAAAAAAACTGCAATCCAATGATTATCATTGCTTCATCTATTTTTTCCTATATATATGTTATTAGTATTCCCTTATAAATTACATTTGTTTCTCACTTAGAATTTTTCATAATCTCTTATATTGAAGTAGTTTTGATACTTAAAGCTTTAGGTGTGATAGTTGTGTGGAGTTAGGAGGTCAATTTTAGCATCTATGATGTAGAATCACAAAGAAGAACTTAAAATTGTGTCTTGAAAACCCTCAATATTACTTAATACTATATAAAAAATACCTCCAAAAAGTTAAGAAAGAGTTTCAAAAAATTATAATTTTTTGTAAAGTAGGGTGAAAGTTATGCATCAGGAAAACAAACAAATCTTGATTATATTTCCCGTGAATGTTCTTGATTCTGGGAAACACTTTTCTGGTTTTGGGGAAATTTTGAAATGAGGTTTCAGGAGTGTTGGTTGAATTCTTGAAGAGGCTGAAGCTGCGTATTGTGGAGATTGATCCTGGCATCACTTCTCAACTGTATCACTCACGCAAACCAGGTTCCATTGCTTCTATCTTACCCTTGTTTAGTCTTGAATTAGAGTAATTACCAAATGAAACTTCTGGAAGATAATGGCTCCTTTCTGCAAATTGTTTTGTATGTATTCTGTAAGTCAGCATTTGATTGCTTTCTTGAAGTTTCAAATAAATCTATTTCGTTTTTTACCAAGGAACTATTGCTTTTCTTTAGTGAGTCCTTTGAGTCTCTTTGTAAAGTCTTGAATCTGAAATACCTTGCTGCTTTCGACATTCAACCAACTTTTCCAATTTGTGCATTTTGATAGATCTTGTTTCTCCAACCAACGCCTACCTCTGTTCATTACATTTTGATAGATTGATCTTGCCTAGTATTGTGTGAATTTCGGCTTTAGGTTGAAGATGCATGGTGTATCCTTGAATGGCGTCACTCTTACTTGTTAGCCGATAGGCTATTTACGTGGGGAGAGCCCACCGGGATCTCCAGCAGTCTGACGCCGGCGGGAACGCCACGTTGGTTTTACGAGTCGATAAACCTTTATAACATATAATTAATATACAATATGTGTCAGTTGTAACTCTGACTGTTTGGTAAACTTTTCAGATTTGGAATTATTGAGTGTTGGAAAGTGTGTATGAGTCAAGGGTACCGTGATTTTTATGAATTTAACGTACACAGGGAAAGGAGATGTATAAACTATATATAGGCTTAGAGTAGGTATATGGATTTTATTGTTTAGGTATAAATGGATCTGTGCTGTTGATGATGGGTAATATGTTTGTTGTTGCATATGATCATATTTGTTTTTTGTTTTTTGTTTTTCTTAAATATAAATAATTTATATAATAAATAAAATAAAATAAAATAATTTATATAATAAATCATTATTTATGTAATGCATAAAAAAATAGTAATTTGTATAATAAATAAAATAAAATAAAATAATTTATATAATAATTAATGTAATAATAATTTATATAATAATAATTAATGTAATAAATAAAAATAAAAATAATTTATATAATAAATAAAATAAAAAAGATTCTTTAAATAAAATAAATAAAATAATATAATAAATTTTTAATAAAATTAACATTTGTTGTGTGTTATAAAATTCAAACAATAAATAAATAGAAAAATGAAAAACTAAAGTTGTATAGGAAGTGTTGTTTTTGGAATGAATTGGAGAGGAGGGTAAAGAAGTAGAGAGGGAAGGATAGAGAAAGAGAGAGAGGAGGGTAAAGGGACAGAGGGAGGTAGAGAGGGATAAGTGAGATAAAGATAGGTAGGGAGAGAGAGGTGGGATAGAAAGAAGTAGAAAAGGAAATAGAGAGCCAAAAAGAGTGAGAGAGAGAGAGAGGGAGGGAGGCAAACGTAGAGAAGGATAGGGGAGATATAGAGAATTAGAGGGGGAAGGAGAGAGAGGTAGAGAGGAATAAGTGAGAGAGGGAGAGAAGTAGAGAGGGAAGGAGAGAGTGAGAGAGAAATAGGTGGGATGGAAGGAGGGACAAGTAGAGAGGGATATATGATATAGAGAAAAATAGAGAGGGAAGGAGATAGCAAGAGGGAGAGAGAAGGGGGGAGGGAGGCATAGGTGAGATAGAGAAAGAGAGAAGAGGGTAAAGAAGTAGAGAGGGAAGGATAGAGAAAGAGAGAGAGAGGAGGGTAAAGGGATAGAGGGAGGTAGAGAGGGATAAGTGAGATAGAGATAGGGGGAGAGAGAGTGGTGGGATAGAAAGAAGTAGAGAAGGAAAGAGAGAGCTAGAGAGAGAGAGAGAGAGGGAGGGAGGGAGAGGTAGAGAGGGATAGGGGAGTTATAGAGAATTAGAGGGGGAAGGAGAGAGAGGTAGAGATGAATAAGTGAGAGACGGATAGAAGTATAGAGGGAAGGAGAGAGTGAGAGAGAAATAGGTGGGATGGAGGGAGGGATAGGTAGAGAGGGATATGCGATATAGAGAGAAATAGAGAGGGAAGGAGAGAGCAAGAGGGAGAGAGAAGGGGGGTGGGAGAGAGGGAAAGGTAGAGAGGGATAGGTGAGATAGATCACTGCTTTCTTCACGCAGTCCACTGCTTTTCACAGCCGTAAATAATGTGGGCTCAGCCTATCGACGTAAGTATTGCACCTTATTGAAGTGCAAGTGCTAGTATATTCCATCTGTAGGGCTTGACGGATTTAGGAGGCTTAATCTTGCTATCGAAATACATTGGAGAACTTTGAATTTGTGTCATTAACGCCTTATCTTTGTCAGCCGTTGGTTTTGTTACCTTGAAACATGCGATATGAGTCTCCCTATGCCGCCATTCTATAGAGGTAATCGGTAGATAAATTTTGCGTTTAAGCTGAGCGCTATATTCCTTTTCTCTTCTAAAATCATCAATGGTCAAATAACTTTTATACATTGCAGCCATAGTTTTTTTGTTTTCTTTATCCGCCAGTTCTTTTGGCATGCATCGCCGCCCCTATTTCTAGTTATCTTTTATATCCTTAGCAATCTGTTTAAAATGATAGAAACGGTTCACACCTCTCAGAACAATTTCTCTTGCAACAATCTTGGAGATGAATTTAGATGCAGCGCGACAATCAGAGCATACTCAGAGGTTCGTAACAACTCTAATAGTTGTGCCTGGGGCCATGTTTAATAAACCAAATGCTATTGCCAACTTTTTACTTTGGTCGCAGACAAAGGATTCCTTTTTCTTCTCTTCCACAGCTTAAGTAAAGATCTTGTATCTGGAAATACCCTGTTACCTTCTTGCGCCCAGCCTCATATTCACCTTGGTGGATGCTATTCTTCAGCCATTAATCTTGTGTGGCTATTAATATTGTTTAGGGGGCTTACAGCCATGCATAACCGCCACTGTTTTGTTGAAAACATCAGATAGGGTTACTTCAGCTGAGGCCCCAATCCTTCTGCGTTTCTTGTTTACTCATGTTGAATTCGGTGGTTCGTTTTTTATATACTCCTTTAGAATTCGTGGTCTGCTGCTTGTATTCTCCTGTAGAAACCGATGGGTTTAGATTTAATCTATTTCATTGATATTTCGAATGCATGTAGCTGCTGGCTAATGATTGCGCCGTATTCATGGTCGATGTTTATTAAGATAACATTTGAGTGTATCGCTATATATATAAGCTTCTATATGTTATATATATATGTTCGCTGAATATGTATGTTTCATTTGTATGTATATGGTGGACATCGTATTATCTGTGTTTTGAAATACGAATTGGTGATGATATAATTTAAGCCACTATGTTAGTTTGGTTCGGTCTTTGTTAGATTGTAGTATTCGATGTATTTGATTCATACAATTAACTGTATTCTTCATAGACGTAATCTTTATGATATTTGTAAGTGATATTATCTCGGGCATGTGAATTCTTCCGTGGTCTGCGACTCTTTATTTGCTGCTTTAGTTTCTTTTTGTTTGGCATTCTTGTTCTGCGCCAAGTGTTTATGCATCTGCTATATTGATATTGGGTGAAATGCATTAGGGATGGAGTTCGAATCATATGCTTAACATAGACAAAAATAGTATTAGATAGATATCATTATTAATTGTATTATCTAGTAATTCTACCTAAAATTCTTAACCGTTAAAATTGATATGTATCTTAAACCAGAGCCTTATTTATTTAAACAAAAATCAGAATTAAAACTTACATAAACATATATATGTGTATGTATACATATAAATACTACAGTATATATATAGGTATAGTTTGTGTACATAAAGATAGTATTGCTGTCCCTATTATCATTCAATCATGATTGTAAAATAAATAAAATAGATAAATTATTGATTTGAAAGATTATAATAAGTAGGGGATTTGAAAATAGTAAATGATAAGGATTCATTGAATGAACTTATTTTAGATTTTTGTGGAATTGAATAATGGAAATGATGTTATTTTATGTGTTAGTTAATTGAAAGAAATAGAGTTAAGATATTAGATTGGTTGTGCTTATGATGAACATTTTGAAAACTAGAAAGAGATTTTTGTGGATTTAGATAACTAATTGGTAAACATGAAATGAAGGTTTCGTAAACCCACTTTGACTCTATGTTATCTTATGGTATTGAACTGTTAGTTGAAACAAGTGAATGGTTATTGTTTTAGTAATGAATGTGGATGTGTTTCAAATATGTAAACCTTTACGTAAGTGATTATTAGGAGTCTTCCAGAGGCTAGGGGAAGTTGTTTTCTTGATGGAATTTCTTGATAATTCTTGTGTTGATTGTTTTGAATTAAGTGAGTATGTGAGGATTATCAGCCTTGCATAGTGTATCCACCTATGTGGTTGAGCTTTTGGAACTTGTGAGCAAGAAAGGTTATGCCTCGCCATGTTATATTATTAATGAATTCATGTGATTGTGCAAGTGGCCTACTCTTTGATTTTATTGGGGCCTCCTACAACAAGCTAGTATCCCCTTGTCTCTTGTTTCCCTTGGATATTTGTGTGCCTCTAGAAGTGATGTTATTGTCGTTTGATGTTGTGCTTTACTTATTCATTGATGTCATGTTAGCCTTGTGTTGTCTTTTGTTTTTTTCCTGTATGTGATGGTGGGACCCTTTGCCATCTCCTAGCATAGGAGGTGGACCTTTGGGTTCCCTCTCTTTGTTTGTGATTTTGGTGACCTCTTTTGAATTCGTACCAGCTCATATGGATTTTTATTCATGTACTCAAGTATCGAACCATAAATTTGATGTATCATGTATCATACTTGGATGTACTCTCCTCAAGTGTATTCGAGGAGACATTGTTGTTCACTTGTATCGATGTAATGATGTAAATTGATGTTGAACTCTCTTATGTAGTAGACAATGTAAAAGATAAAAGATTCTATTATATATGTTAGTTAATTGGATTGATTTTATGTTAGTTAATTGGATTGATTTTCAATGATATCTATTGATCATGTAATGGTTATTTCATATTAGATGATCTTGTAAATGTGATGATTAAGTGTAACTTCATATTGTTGAAGGAATTTGATTAATGTAATGTTTCACAGTTCTTGTAGTTTAGCTTATGGGCATCATGTAGCATAGTCACGGACCTTAGAGGACTTAGGTTAGAATTTGAGTTAACGTTTCATTTATAATCATGTGAATATATCATTTTCAAAAAAAAATTGTTTCGTTTTAAGTGTTGTGTGTTGTCCTCTAGGGTTCCGTGGCGGGGCGTTACACATAAAATCTTGCATGAGTGAAAGTAATAGTAATTTAAAATAAAAAGGCCTATTATAGGGAATTTACAAAACATCCCTAACACTATTAAGGTGGTTGGGGGTTGACATTACCTCTAGGGTGGATTTCAAGTGGTACTTTGATGTAGGGGATGGTGGTGACACCCAAGTGGCACTTCAATAATATTTTGGCCATGACATTGTAGAGTGGTGGAAACAAGGTGGCGGTGGGAGGTTATCAGTAAGAAATGTAAAAATCACAACAAACGATGTTAATAAAATGATATAACATGAAAAACATGACAGATAATGTTATAAAATTATGTGACATCAATAAAATAGTGTGATGTCAACTTAATAAGCCACATTAACAAAATTATTTGACATTAGCAACATTGGAGATGATGTCAAAAAAATTACATGAAGTTATCAACATGCTAGATGGCATTAATAAAATTATGTGATGTTAAAAATGGGTTATATAATCTTATAGTATGGGATTGGTGCACATGCATGTCAACATATGCCTATATAGTAATAAAATAGTAATAAACAACTTTAAAGTTATGTAAATTGTACTAGACTTATGTTGCACACCTATATAAACTTTATGAAATTTATAAAAATGGCATGAATATATGGAATTCTATATGGCCTTTGATGGAGCATGTTGGTTATTTTTTAGAACCAAACTTGATCTCACCATTTACCTATGAATTCACCATAATCCAATAATAAGTAAAGGAAAGGATTGGCCAACGAACAAGTACTAACTTGCTAGGCTAGACCTCTAATCTTTGGGCTTTGAGAAACCCAAGAGGGCGATCCTGACAATGTATATATGATACTCTCATGGACCATTGTATCACTAACATTGAAAACAAATAGATACATTCCTATTAGACACAAATAGACAAAATTCCTTGAGGATTTGGCAGACCCTTTAACAAATTGTACCTACAGCCAGTAATGAGCAGTACTTCATACTACTATACTGCAATTATGGGTATGTCAAAAATTGTTGTAAATATTTATGTTCTTTCTCAGGTACAGGCGACTCACAAACATCAAAGATGACTAGAAAAATGGACCAGTACCTTATCTAAGGGAGACATATTCACGTATGCAATAAAATATAATACATTATCAAATGGAAACAGGTATTTGTAGACTATTATGTATTACTTTGTAGCACACAACTCGATATGTCCAGAAATAGAAGCTTCTTAACAATCCTCGAATTTCACTTACAAATCTATGATCTCATTTAAGCACTTACTTAGCTCTTTGAACTAAAGCAAAAGATGAAATCACACATTCAATCAAAGTGACTGAAGATGAATAAATGAACCTTGATTATTTTGATGCAAGAAGTTGGGTCCACAAAAAGTTCAAAAAGTGGAAGTGTTTTTGTTGTTTTTCATAATTTGTCACACTTGGACTAAAAATTTGAGGCACTTACACAATGAATTTTAAAAAAAATCAGTAATATGAAATTTTGAATTTTGAATCTAGTTTCTAAATATGTAAATTATTCAAATACCCAAATTGTAGAAATTAAATTTTGATAGGGATCTATAAAAACCACTTTTTAAAAGTCCCTGTTTTTTTACCATACCATGCACGTGTACGGACACCACTTTTTGACCCAAATAAAAGTATTTTGCTAATTCCTTTTGAGGAAAGAGAGCTAACAACATGAAGATTGATGAGGAATTTTTTTTGTAATTTTTTGTTGAATATTTTTTTTTTATTAAATTTTTATTGGCCTTAATTGTTGTTTTTAAAAATCAACATGTACGGACAACATAATTTGACCTAAACTAAACATTTTTTGAAACTTTTTTTTTTCATTCTGTAAAGAATTGTCTAAAGATTGATGTCATATAATTTTTTTTACAAGAAACTTCACCAAAAAAAAGTTATTAAAAAACAAAAAAAGTTTGATATTTCATGTTTAAGGACTAGTTTGCTTTGAAATTAATTTAAAAATATCAAATATAATCCAATATTAATAAAAATTATATATTTGGAAACTAGAAATCGTGTTCTGTAATGGGTTTTAATTTTATAGATTGATTCAGAAAAAAAATCCATCAACCATACTTGTCAAAGATGGACATTCTTCTTCAATCTGCCTTAGTTTTTTAGTTGCAGGTCAAAGGCTAAGGCTCGGATTGCCAAGCCTTTCCCGAGCCTAAAACCAAGGCTGCAAGTGGGTTGGAGATTCAAGTTTTTAATAACGCGTATGCGTTTTTAAAAATGTGTACGCGTTACAAAACGCATATGCGCTCTTTATTTGTTTGATTATTTAAAAAAAAAAAACTTTTTAGAAACACGTACGCGTTTTGAAAAGAAAAACGCGTACGCGTTTCTAAAAAGAAAAACGTGCGTTTTAAAACGCGTACGCGTTTCTAAAAAGTATTTTTTTAAAATAAATGACTTGTATGCACTCAAAAACGTATGCATTTTATAGCGTTTTATAACGCGTACGCGTTTTATAATGCATTACATTTTTTACTCGCATTGCATATATAGCATCGCATTAATATACGCATAATAGCATTTTTTGCGAGATTTTTTTTTTTGGCCGAAACTTCCCTTTTAGTGGACCCAACTGCTTGCACTTGCAGATTCCTTTATTCATAATTCAAAAGACAAAATTACAGAGGAGAGAAACTAATCCAGGAACTTTCACTATCATTCATATATCTTTTCTATTGTAAAACAATTAAGCCTATTACAAATCTAAATACATTCCTAAGACTTAACACTAATATATTTCTCTATGCTTGAAATTATCAAAATTACTCATACATGAGCTCAAAATTGCTTCACCATCAAAAGACCTATGTAATTGGTCATGAATTCTCATTCATAGACACATGAGAGCAACAAGCATCAAGCCAAATTATAATTAGAGTCACATTTTCCTTTAACATACATTTCAATTTTAATTTCAAGATTCCCCCAGATGGTTACAATTTCATAATTGAAGAAAGTGGGGGAAAATAAAAGACAAAACTCCATACAGTCTGTTGCAGAAGAAGACCAACCAAACTTCTAAAAGGAATTGTTCGTTGTTGTAACAACATCAAAATATTCGTCCATGTCGACAAAAGAAGATTCTCCATGTTAGCACCCAAGACAAAAACCTATATGTTCGCTGAAGAGGACGAACCAACCACTGTGGTAGCAACGTCATAGAAAACAAAAATAGAACCGAGGTGCTACTCTAATTAATCAGAATAAGAGTAGACACACCCACTCCGTGTTCTTGCTAAAACTGGAGAAACTACTACCCCTCCATCATAAAAAAATTCCTAATTTGTCATAGTGACAAGGTACTGGGCATAGTCTGAGTCAGTATCCACTTCATCGCTCAAAGGACTACCAAATCCTCCATGGGAGACTTGTGCCTCCCCATATAAGAATCATAAGCCTTATGGTACTTATTCTTCCTCTTCACTTCCTTTGCAGGCTTAATTGATTCTTTCTTTCTAAACTTGACCAATTCTTCTAAAACAACCTTGCTCCTCAAATTATAGGTGGTCCCAACCCCACCCAACCCCACCTGACCCCACCTTGCACTGACTTCCTACTAGCTCTCCTCTTTGGCTTTGGATTTGCAGGAGCTCCTGGTGTACCTTGTTCACTTTTGGGAGTATCATCCCGAGACTCAAGAAAACTAAGCCTCCTAGATATTCTAACAAGCAGGACAGACTACTTGGCTTACTCATTCTCACAGAGAATATTGCAATAGCTTATGAACTTCCAAGTACAAAGAAACTTTTCAAATTTTCTAGACAAATACACTTCACGACTACATATGAATGCTATCAACCCATGTGAATACTTCAAACAATCAACCCCTACAAACCCCAGGTAACTAAAACCTACATAGCCCACAATAGTTTTATAGACTAGCAAACTAATACTCAGTCGACACACAAGAAATGTGAATACCGACTTACCTGGGAGAAACTGTCCTCAATGCCAACTTCTTCTCGAACTTAAACTTAATTTCTCAGCTTCTAATTGCAATTGTGAAGAAAAATATGGCTTCCAACTCTCATTTATCAAGCACTTTGAGTGTGCGATTATTAATGCTCGAGGAAGGCTTGTGCAAGTGAGTTGACAATCAACTGCCTGATTTTGAATCTCAGCTGTTGATCATCCATCAAGATAAATTGACAGATAATTAAAACCAAGGAAATTAATTATGAAAAAGTTGACTGCATGCATCTGTTGCCTTTGACTAGTCAGAAAAACCCATGTGGATATGGATCCACTCTGTTTGCACACTTAATCATCCACTTAGCATTAAAGGAAACTTGTCATGCCAAATTTTCTCGCTCACCTGTGAGAATTAACCCACTCAAGTACCTTTGATCAACATAACAAAGGGGAGCAGTCAAGATTTAATCTTAATTTACTAACCCATACTTTCCCTAACACAAACCACCTATTCACGTGTACAAATTTTTGACAAAAATGATGACCGAGATCAAAAATACCCATCATAGCTCAAACATGTGTAGGAAAAATTAATTCTTATCTCACACCATTTAGCCTTCATGCCCATTAGGAAAATTTTATTAATAATTTTCCCTTATTAATGTCACTCTGATCCCTTAAATCATTCCACATGGGAGTCATCCACTTCCTTGTTTAGAAAAAAGAGGCACGAGTAGGTCTCGCATAAGATGGCGGGGAGTGATCAGGATTGACCCATGTCACCCATCATCAACTGTCAATCCTTGCTCAACAAAATTTTCACTGCCTTCAAATTCAAGTGGGTTCCTCCATGAAGGGACATATGTCTACATCTTGCTAGCCCGTGTCATTATTTTAAGATAAAATAAAAACATACGGGGTGGTGGGGAGTGGTCTTGATGAAGCCACATCTTTAAACAACCATCGTTGATCATACCTATTCATCACACATCGTTCTTTCAGAAATGTTGGGCCCGCCAATGAAGAGGGCATGTGGCACTTGCCTGCTAGCCCATTTGAACTTAAAATAAAAATGAAATAGAGTAGGGGCATGGGGAACAACTAGGATCCACTTGCGATGATCAAACCGTTATCATAAAACCATAAGTTTGCACATGCCAAAGGTTAGTCATAAAAGAGGGCCATTACTAGGCATATGGAAAATGGGGACATAATAATTAAATGTTAAAACCTTAGACAACCATAGACAAATATCAAAACTTGAACCTAGACCTAGACAAAATATTTGGATGAATATCAACCCATTTTAATATAAGGCAATATTCTTACTGCAGGGCAACAACCGAGATCGTTAGGGATCACGGATCAGTAATGGAATAGACTCGATGACATAAGTCAAAACTTAATTGACTGGGAACCTATGACAAAAGGTCAACAATGAAATATAACGATTGCTAAAGATTTCAAACTTAAGGGTTTTTTTAAGAAGGATTCCTAGAAACATAAACCCTAAGGCATTGATGAGAGATAAAACCCTAAGCCCAAAGACTTGGGATTAACCAAATTTTACAGATTTTTTGAAGTGGAACCAAAGTATTTTTAGGGGTTCCATCAGTGGCTCAAGTTGGGGATGTCTATTCCTCCAAAATAGAGTGAGATCCAAGAATCTTAGGTGAAGCAGAACATGCACAAAGAACCAAAACTAGGACTTACCTAGACAGGGCAAGAGAACCAAACCAAAACGAACTGATATATATACAATATTCACATGACTATACAAAATTATCCAACTTCAAACTTTGTTAGAAGCCTCTTCAGGATATACAAGCCTTTAGCCTGCACTCTGCAATTTAATAGGCTTCAACTTCAAATTGGTGGCCCCAGGCCCCCAAAACCCAAAACCTACAACTGTTGTTTTCCTTTGTCAAAAAATTTGTTTTCAACTATTTATATTGGGCCAAAGCTAGAAACATTGTTATGAATTTCCCACCAGCTAGTCATGTTGTGGTCACTATAATTAACCACTATGGACATATTCCGAAACTTACTATTATCATCATCAACCTTGTCCAATTGAAAACTATACTCAGACACTAACTAGAATCCATAACCCATGTGATATTCAACCTCATTCAATTCAACATCACATTTCATCAAATACTCCTCCAACTAGATTGGAGATTGAAAACACTTATAATTCATTTGATCATGAACATCATAGAGGTTGACATCAAATTCAGTTTGCACATCAAACTAAAAACCTTCATAAACACTTTGTTCAACAGTTCCATCCTGAAACACTTGCCCTAACCCTTTGAAGTCACATTGTAATTTTACTACTGATAGCCCAAGATTAATAGAAGGCTCATATAAAACCCTCAGGTCATCCTCTATTTTCTGTTCCATGCTAGGAAAGCTTTCGTCCTGTGTGATGAACGAGAAATGTTCATACACAGGCACACTTTCAAACTGGTATTCATACCCATCTAAGCACTGTGAATTAGTTAAAGTGTCATGTGCTCCACTACTTTGGAAAATTAATTCATCAGAACTCATAGCATCTTTACTGTCATCCTGTAACACCCCTCTGTTTTGCTGTATGGACTAGACAGTGTGTCCTTGTTTTGTTTTGATTTATGTTACTGGATATTCAGATACTTTATCTTGTGTGTGTATTTGATCGCTATTTATTGACTGATAGACTATTTTATGTGATGTGATTTGGTTTATCTGATGATTTATGTTACATGTTTTAATGGTGTAATGATGTTAGTTGATATAACATGTTAGTGCATATGAGAATATTTGATGTATTGTGAAAGTGTCAGTTTTGATGAGTGTATTGGTGAAGGGGACGAATTCACATCACTCGCTTGCGAGCACCCTGCGATTCCATGATTTCCTCTTCACAGTGTGTATTATATGTTGTTTATATGATATGATGTTGGTTATTATGTTTTAGGTTTGCAGGTACATGACACCGACTCCACCTGGTTTCACAAGTCTGAGCATGTCAATCCAACGGTTAAGTTGAAGGGAGATAGTAGCTAGGTAACATGTGTCAAGTCTACACCCTAGCCATAGTGTGTCGTCAGTCGTTTGTGTCGAGTCGTCGTTTGCCTTACTTTAATGTTATTTAATTCTAAAAGATTCTTGTTTTGGAAATAGATGTTTAGAATAATTGCATTATATCATGTTGATGATTATTTAATTTAGATTATGCAATGTGGATAAAAGTTTATATTTAAATTAATTAATTATATTTAATTTATTTAATTGATTAATTTTAATCCAATGGGTTGAATTTAGTTATTAAATAATTAAATTAATTAATTAAATGTGTTGCAAGAAAATTAAAAGGAATAAAAGAATTAAAATTAATTTGGAATTTGATTTCAATTTGTGGAAATTTAATTATTTTGGAATTTCATTTCAATTAGGTTGGAATTAAATTAGAAATTGAAATTGGAATTTAAAAGCAAAGTTGGTTTTCAATTTTAGAAGATAATTGATATTTAGATATTTATGCAAGACTTGTCACTCTTTGAGCTTTTCAAGCTCTTTATTACCATGAACGGTTGGAAACTTTCGAGGCACCCAGCAAGGTTGTACATTTATTGGAAACCATCGATCATTTCTCAATCACATTAATTTCATGTTTGCCGCCAGTTGGATGGTGTGTTTAATGCACCCTAAATCTATCTGTGTTAAAAATATCTCCCTTCAAAATCTATCCGCGTTAAAAATAAAATCTATTCGCGTTAAAAATAAAATCTATTCGCATTAAAATATCTCTGTTCAAATAACTGTTGCCGTTGCCATATACATTTCATCTGCTCTCTTTGCAAGCTCTGTACACTGCTTTTTCCATCGCCAAATCTTCAGGCAAGTCACTTCTCGGTTTCACTTTGTTTCACATTCCTCTTCAAATTCTTCTTTACCTTTTTTTTATCAAAATAATGCATCAAATTAATGCTGGGCTATGTATGCATAGGTAATTTTTTGGTGCGGCCTTTCAGAGATTTTTGCACATTTTTCAGGTACTTTACTACTTCACTCGCCGTTAACGATTTCGCTCCTCCAAGCTCTTCCTCACTGGTATATTTTCCCCCATATTTTAGTGCTTCTCTCACTTTTAACGGTTTCCGCCCCTCCAAACTTTTCCTCGTTGGTTTTTACCTGTATTGTGAGTTGTAGCTTCAAATCATTAAAAGAAAAACAAAAATGTTATAAACAAAAAATCTACCCTCCGTTTGAAATTTTCATTCCTTTTTTTTACACTGCGAATTTGAATGTGAAAGAGGGTTCGGACGCCATTAACCTGTGTGCACATTTCCAAGTGCCTTCAAGCTTGTTTACATTTGTTTTCTCTTTTTAATGGCATTTTTTTTTTCATTTCTACCTACAATAAATCAAAACCCTAAGGCACCCTTCATTAAGAGCATGCTTAATATTTTGTAGGGCTTATTTATGACCAGTGATTGCCACCTACTTCAGACAAAACTGGGTACCTTAAAATCTACGAAAACTCATCATAGACCATAGTAAAAAGACTGTGTGGCGTTAAATGAAGGACTCCATCCAGTAGATGTAATTATTTGAGTTCATTCTTTAGTGCCCACCTTCGGAAATTGGAACCGTTGCCCATGAATCTCCATGTATGAATGGACATTAAATATGTTTATTTTTCCAAACTAAGCCCACGTCAGGGTATTAAGGAGTAATATGATAAAATCCATTGACCTTATCCTTGTCCTCTATAAGCAAGTGATATCTTTGAATAAAATCTCTCTAACAAAAACATCATGTCCACATGGTACTTATGGGCGGTGCTGCCAGGAAGACTTTCCAGCATATTGCCGCACTAATTGCACTAAATTCCTATTGTCCCGATAGCCTAATTTACTCCACTGCAACACCACCAATGCAAAGTCTTACTCGCCTCTTGGAATCTTGCGAAACCACCTTGTTTCTCTTCCTTTTACAGCCACTGACAATGGCAGCACTAGCACTAGAATCACAACACTCCACCTCAGCAAAAGTCACAGAAGCACCATAACCAGCCTCCCTCCTCGTTCTCATCACAAATAAGTTATTTTTTAATAGCTACTTTCATGTACTCTTTATTTTAATGTCATAGTTATAGTTAGGATACATTAGTCCATAAAATAAAAAGATATTCAAAGTTTTATATATGCTTTTTTAGGTTTAAATTTGATATTTATAATTTCAAATTTTATATGTAAACTAAATATTATTGCATATGAACAATTTTTTTTTTTTGCAATAAATATGTTATATTTATTAATATAATTTACAAAAAAAATAAATATTGAAATAATATATAATGTTAAATATATTCTTACTTTATTATTATATCATATTAATTATGTTATATGTTTAATATTTATTTATTTATTACTATGTTATAAAAAAATTATATTATATATTATATTTAATAGTATATATTAGATATAATAAGTAATCATAAATATAATTGGTAGGTCATTTAACAAATGATGTTGTTTGTGCTCTTAAATTACAAGAAATTAATTTAAATCAAAATTTTAACTCAGTTAAAAATGTTACATTTTATTAAAAAAATCCTCTTTAAACTTACAATAAATATATTATTTTATTATTACAAAATTAATTTATAAAATTATAAAATATTGAGAGGAGAAAATTTAAGAATAAATACAAATAATTAATATTTTAACTAAATCATAATAATTTTGTCTTTGTTCAATATTCTTCAAAACAATATGGATTGTTATTTGAACATCCAAGATAGAATAAAGTGTATTTGGTATAACATTTAAAAAACAATATTAATATAATATAATAGTGAGAATAATTTAATATTAAGAATTATATGATATTAGAATAATTAGAAAAGTATAATAATAATATCAAAATAATAATATAAAAGTATGAATAATATAATAATTTTAATATTAATAATAATATCAAACTAAAAGTTAGCAATACAATAGTAAATAAATAACAAAAGATAGTAATATAATATTTTATATAGAAAAATAATACTAATACTAATATAATAATATATACTATTTATCTTATTTCAACCTTTATCTTAAACACATGAATAAATCTTATACCACCCTTGATCAATCAAATACAATATAGTATATAATAATATAAGAATTATTATTATATTATAATAATATATAATAACATAATATTATATAATCTAATTTGAATCTTTTGCACACATCACGAGTGGTGTTTTTGAAGAAGAGGTCCCAATTTGTGACCTCTCATGATGTAGGTCACGCATGAATCTATGTGCCCCATCAAATCGTAGTGCTTTTAATTATTCCTTTAGTTGCATTTTTTCATTTGCCTTATTTGCCGTTTTTTCTTTTCTTATTTTCTTTTATCACCGCCATTTTATTTTAACAAAGCCTGTGAAAGTAAAAACAATTAACAATGAAAACGAAATTTTGGACTTCGATTTGAGTATATTATATTTATTCTACCTTGCTTTACACGCATTCTCCAAAAGATTATTAAAAGATTATAGGTTAAATGATATTTTTTTAAATATTGAAAGATTGTATTTTAGTGAGAGATAATTGTTCAAAAGGTTTTAGATGTCTTTTTTTTTTTAAATATTATTTTAAAGGTTAATATTTATATTTCACATTTATTAAAAGATTAAAAAAAACAAATTATTATTAAATTTGAAATAATTAAAATATTTGAAATTTTCTATTGTTTTTGAATTTAACCTTTTTTTATTCGACGATCTTGTCTTTAATACTATTTGTTAGATCTTACTCTGTTAATTTGTAATAGTTTGGTGTAGGAAAGTACCTAATAGTTAAGTTTTGTTATATCATAGTACATGGATTTTAAATCGCCTATATCATACACTAGATTCTTTTGTTCAACTTTCAACAGTAAAGTAGTCAATTTAACATTAGCTGCAATTCATAGAATAAATATTATAATAGATTTATCAACATTGTTCTTTTTGTAATTTTTTATAGTAGGCACAACAACTTTTTATTTGCTTCTGTAGCATGTCCTAAATTTAGATGCTAGGCACATTTTCTTTTCACATAATAAGGAAGTAGCTTTATTTCTCATTCATAATTTTCTACTTATATAATGTTTTACCTTAATCATCCTAGGAAATGGCTAATACACCTCCCTATGTCCCTGAGGTTGCCCAACCCATAATGGCAGAGTCATGTGCATTTGTTAATAGTCCAGACAATGTTGGAATTTATGTCGTACACCTCACTGCTACCATATCAAATAGCTGCCAAACCATTATCCTTAAATTCAAGGATGTTTGCCACAAATCACCCTCAGTTCAAGATGTGGACATTGAACAACTGTAGGAAACACTTGCCTCGATTCAAAAGAGCTGCACAAAATTGGAGGGCCTTTGCACTTTCCTAAAGGAAATATTTTATGACCACCAATACCAACAAGATGGAATGACCTCTTTGGTACATGCATATGAGGCGTACCTCCACAATATGTGATCATTTAGTTTAACTTGTTGCTATGTAACCTTTGTATAAATCCGTATGTTATTGTACGTGCATATGAGGCGTACCTCCACAATATGTGATCGTTTAGTTTAACATGTTGCTATGTAACTTAGTATAAATTTGTAACTTTTTGCTATTGGTCCAATCAAAATGATTATCCTTTGATACTATGTCAGTAACAAATACAATATGTGCACCTTTCCCCTATATTGTTGAACATGCAATTGCCATTTGAAATACTATGTTCATTATCTATACTCTTAATATATACAATATATTGCTTGGTATGTTCAAATTAGTTGCGCTCTTCTCAATTATTATTGCATATCCTTTTAACTTAATGCTATGAGGTTGTACAATTCCACATGTTCTTTACCTTAGGCCAATCAAAATGCCTATATTGCTATGCTATGTACCCAACAAATACATTTCCATGTACATAATATGTGCCCTCTTCCCTATACTGCTCAATATTTACTATGACTAGTAGGGTCTATACTTTTATCCTTCCTTCTCCTTCTAAATTATAATTGCATCTCCTTTTACTTTACTGCTATGATGTTCGAGCTATTCCATAGTTTGATGGTCTTCAAATGTACAATTGCATCTTAGTTTGGTCTATTTTCCCAAAAATACAAATATTTGAACAAAATGGAAGTTATTTACGCTACCATATTACTAATAAAAAGGCTGCCACAAACCCTTCAAAGCACAACTTATGGCATACTTTTGTAGGTGTTATAGATCACATAACCTATAAAATAAATATGACCCACAACTTGCAGCTTGTACTTTCCCCATCCCCCAAGTAATCCAAAAACTATCATACTTGAATGAGATATTTCAATTTCATTCATACCAAAGGTTGTACTGACCAATTTTCATTTGTTTTATTATTATTGTAACATTTCTTGGATGCCTAAATTCCCTACTCTTAGTTTCCTTGCAGGATAGCTACTTCCACTATCTTCCACCATTTTCATGTCTACATTAACTGCAAATGCCATTGCTGACATGCTTTCCGGCATGGTTGATGTTGATTCCGTTTTACAAGTTGCATCTATCAACCCCATTCAACAACCACAAACTACACTTCCCAAGTATCGTATTCAACTATCTGATGGGACACACACTCATCCTGCATTGCTACCCACACAGTTCAACGAGCTTGTCATGGAGCAAGCTTTGGTCAAAGGCTCTATAGTCCACCTCAAAGAATACATTTGCAGAAAATTTCACAAATTCACGTACACTCACAATACCTAATTTTTTTTATTTCCTGTTATTTATGCATGTACATCACATTTACTTTCAACTTGTCCTTTTAATTACAAGGCTATTGTAATTCATAGCCTGGAAGTAATTACAAACAATGCCTCAATGATTGGAGCTCCAATTGCTATTAATCAAGCTGCAACTTGTATGCCCTCTGCCAGTTCTCATGGGCCATTGGCCACCAGTCAAACTTCAAGCACCTCACTCGATGCACCTACATTGTCAAGGGATAAGCACATTCTCACCTCGGTCGAACCACATCCCATTGCAACCTTAACCCCAAACCATAAAATTTGGTCCACAGAGGGTCGTGCGTTGAGTAAAAGCCCAATTCATGAGTACAAAAATGCAAGTAATGATGGGAAAGTCTTTGGGTTCAATTTCGTAAATAAAGTAGGGACTGAGATACATGTAACCTACTTTAATGAACTTGTAGATAGGTTCTACCATGTGGTCGAGTCTAATAGCATTTATGTCATCTCAAATGGCCACATCAAAGTAAGGAACACAAAATACAGTAGCGACATCAACCCATATGAAATATTCCTCCACAACTCCTCAACCATCATTCCATCCACCTATATAGACTCCAGTATACCATCAGACAATCACCATATCAAAAGTATAGAATCATTAGTGTCATTACCTATTAACTCCCTTGTAGATGTCATTGGTGTTCTTCTATCTATCTCTCCTGCACCAACCATTCACAAAAGGGATGGCACTGAAACAATCAAGTGTACAACCACAATAATGGACACGTCAAGTCATACCATTGATATCACACTTTGGGGTAGCCATTGCAAAATCGTTGGGGAGCAACTAGCTGACCTTCCTCTACAACCCAACCCACCAATTATTTTGATAAAAAGTGGTCGGATAACCTCATGGTCTGGAAAATCTATTGATACCATCTTTCCTACAACCATTGTAATCAATCCCAACTTGGTTGAAGCCTCAACATTGCAAACATGGTATGCTACTACAGGGATTTCCCTTCCTACCCTTTCCCTCTCAATGAGCCATATATCAACCCAAAAATTTGAAAATCCAGTTACTATTTCAAGTATTACGAATCCAAGCTCTCTTGACAAAAAAAATCTTTGTGTTAAGGCTCATATTACAAAGCTCCACCTAGACAACTTCTACTAGCTGTCTTGCCCTCGCATGGTGGAAAAAAAAAAGTGTAAGAAAAAAGTTCTCCAAATTAGCCCAAGTGCTTTTAAGTGCCCCAAGTGTTCTACAGAGTTGCTACATGTGATTTTAGCTACATGCTCAAGATGGACTTGCAAGACAAGACATGTCATCTTCTTAATGTCATTGCTTTTGAAGAACCAACAATAACATTGTTTGGAGTTTGCGCAGAAGATCTTCAACTCCTACTAGCAGAACATAATGGTGCTAGCAAAATTTTACAGACAATTGTTAACAACGAGTTCCTCCTAGCATTGTCCATCCAATCTAATTCTTTCGATGGCCATGAATCACAAAGCATTGTTACTACAGCTATTAAGCGACCTTAACTTTTCCATTACACTCTTTTTAAGTACGCTTGTTGCGTCATGTGCAATTGTCCATTTTTTTGTATGCACAACAAACCGTTACTCAAAAAAACTACCTTCTTGCATTATTGAGTGTGAAAAACATATAAACATCTTTCCACTTTATACACGTTTCATTCTTAATTTGCATTTACTTGACTATTTCATAAGCTTTTCCATTCTTGAGTTGCAAACCACCATATTAAATATGCATCTTAGGCATTTACTTTACTATATTTCCATCAATATTTTATGGTTAGCGTACTTCAAATACCTTGAATTTGTTCAATTTTAAATCTCGTTCATGTTTGCAACATATAATACTGAACAAAAAACACAAACACTATATTGCTCAAAGTGCTTGGTTTTCAGTTTACTTTAAATTATATAACTTCTCTCTTTTATGGGAGTTCCATCTCCAAGCTTTTATCTTGTCGTCCCTAATAATGTTGCAAGTTTTATTGAAGATGTAGATTTCTTAAGACAACCAATGGTTTTCTTCCAATCAAAATTAGTAAATACATCTCGATGTTTTTAACCTTCTATATTTTAGTCTTGCCTGTTATAAAACTTACTTCTAATTTTGACCCTTTTATGTAACCTTACAAACACTCTTTAATGGAATTGGAAAACTCAAGATTGCAACAAAAAAGAGCACGTCGTAACCAACAAGAATGCACTCGATACCATGCGAATAAAGAACTCATCAATACAAGAAGACAAACTAGGGCACAAAGTATGGCTGATGGCACTTCCACTTCCAGACTCTCATTCTCTACTACACCCTCCCATCTCCATCCATCTCCAAACTTTACTCAAACCTTCCTTGCTGCTAGAAATTCCTTCCATTCTACGCTTGACAAACTTGCAACCATGTCAACTTGTGTAGTTTGCATGGAACAATATCCAAGCATAAAGACAAAACTATTACTTGGACTATCTACTTGTTACAGATGTGTAGCTGAAGAAAATGGCAATCAGTTCTCCAAATGGAATAACATGGACCTTGGTGAGCAACCTCCATGTTTACAAAGATTAACTCAAGTCGAAGAGATGCTAATAGCTCGGGTCAGCCCAATCCTTCAAGTTACCTATGCAAAAGGAGGATAGCTGAAATATAGTGGCCACACTATTAGCTTTCCTCAAGATATCTCTATGATTGCTACCCACTTGCCTAGACGTATAGATGAATTAGACATCTTATTGGTCAATAGAGAAAACATTGGCCAACAAGACTACAACTTCTATGTGAGCAGATATCGTGTCTACAAGGCACTACATTATAAAACCTTGCACGATCATACTACAGAGATGTGCAATTAGATGGGGTTGCATTAGCATGTCTACCAAGTGCTCCTACTAACATTTCCAACCTCTTATCTACAATGACTGCATTTACTAGCACCAACCCTACAAGCTCTACAAATACAGGTCCTAGAACGATCGACCCTATTAAAGAAGAATTTCAGCCCTCCACTTCCTTCGTAGCTAACCTTCCCCCAACATGTAGAGAAGTTGAAGAATTGCGCTCTATATTGCAATTAGGTCAAGGACAACCAACCTTGTCTATGGACTGGCCACCCCTATCACCATCTCCTGTCAATGAGTACACTACTGAAGGATTGTTTGTTATGGCTTTCCCAACTTTGTTTCCAAAAGGCGTTGCCGCTTTTAAGCAACAACGCATGCAAGAAGTTAAGCTACATGAATATGCTCTCCACATGCTCCGGTACTTTGATAATCGGTTTGGCCAACACCCCCGCTTCAGATACTTCATTCTAAATATTCTCATGCACCATCGTAGCCAAGCCACAGCATCAGTGTTCGTCCATAAGCACATTGATACATGCTTGTCTGCAACAATATCTGATCTTCGCCAACATTTACAGGATTTGCCAGATGACAAACTTTCTAAACAACTCATGCGCTTTGGATCATCAATTCAAGGAACACAACCTTTTTGGAATCGTTGCAGAGGGGAGCTCACTGATATGGTTATCCAAGCTGGTTGCCCAACACTTTTCTTTACATTAAGTGCAGCAGATACAAAATGGCCAGACCTACACAGTATTATGCCATCTTCTGCGCCTTCAAATTTGCAAACCGCTTATAAATGGAGGATACAAAACATTGTTCAAAACCCACACCTTGCTGCTCATTATATGCATCATAGATTTACTGCATTTTGTGTCGAGGTTTTGGAAAAACTACTTGGCACCACCGACTACTAGTACAGGTATACTATAAATACCCTCGTCCATTTACATTTGCTATGATTTGAATATGTTCTAACCAAAATAAACCACCAGGTATGAATGGCAGCACAGAGGCTCCGCACATATCCATGGTTTCCTTTGGCTACAATCAGCACCTGATATTGGGAAACTACAATGGAATAACCTTCATGCTGTCCACAATGCCCTTAGCTACATTGACATGCATGTCTGTGCATGGAACCCTCGATCCCCACTCTCGAGGAACCAAACACTTCATCGCTACCCTAGTGATGACCCTTGTTTAATGGACACCACAAAGATATTGCAGTCTGGCCCTTTCATTGACTACACTGAACTTGTCAATTGTGTTCAACGACATACAAAGTGCACCTTACAAACTTGCCTTAAGGGGAAGGGCCAAACCCTACAATGTCGTTATAAAGCCCCTTGGCCCTTGCAAGAAATTTCTACCATTGCCATTGATGATTCTAGCCAACCTAAATTTGCTGCTGCTCGAAATGACGACCGCTTAAATCAACACAATCCTTCTATCCTCTCTATTTGGAGAGCTAATATCGATTGCTAGCCTGTTGTCTCTATCCATGCAGTCCTCAAGTATATTGCAAAATATGCAACAAAAGCAGAGAACAAGTTAGAAACATACCACACAATGCTTTCTCGTATTTCAACCAATATAGAGTCTGACAAGCCTGCCCCCACAGCTTTCAAAAAATGCTTGTTGACACTCTTGTTGACCGTGATATTGGAGCCTAAGAAACTTGCCACCTCTTGCTTAAACTTCCACTCTCCCTATGTAGTAGGACTTTTGTCTCTTTAAATGTGAATCAAAAAAAATTTCAACGAGTTTGCCTCTCATCTGAATCTACCACCACCTGCCCAATTAACATTGATGCTTACATGATTCGTCCAATTTATTTAGAGTCTATGTCACTTCTTAAGGTCACCCAAAAGTGGACCTACAAGGCATCCCGAAAGCAAATCCAATGGAAAGAGCGTCCCATTAAAGCCATTGTTTGTGTCTCACCACGCTTCACCTCTATTCCTGCAAGAGACAACATCTGCTTTGAAGCTTTCTACTGGAGTGAACTGCTACTATACAAACCATTTCGTAGCATTCGCAATGAGTTCTCATTGCCCAACAATCATATTATACAACAATGGGACAATTTTGTAGGCAGTTACCATCCTTGGCATGTGCTCTGCACACCATCAGAACCTTCAGAAGCTACAGATTCTAGCTCCTCTTCTAGTGGACAAGATAGAGTTCATGAGAACAACACATCTGAATGGAAAATATTATCAAGCCTATACCCAAACGTTCCTTTTCAATTTGATGAACTTGATATGCTTGGTCAACGTGACATTGACTTGCACCATGATTGGCATTCCACCCAACTAAATCCTCAAGAACAAGTCTATGCTACTACATACATAGAATCAAACCGCCCAACATTTCTACTCCCTCATCTTCCCACTACCCCTTCCCAGCTTGAGTTGTCTGACCAACAAAAGAAAGCATTTGATATAGTTTTCTCTCATCTAAATGCAAGTGCTTTGCAACCTCCTTTAAAAATGATTGTACAGGGAACTGCTGGAACTGGTAAATCACACCTAATAAAAGCCATCCAATCTACCTTAAATAATTCATCCCAAAATTTCCCATCACCATTACTACTTCTAGCACCTACAGGTGTAGCAGCATCTAACATCCAAGCATCGACAATCCATTCAGCTCTAAAAATACCTATCAAAGATATTTCCCCCCTACAAGGCCAAACACTAGCATGCTTCCAAGAAAAAATGTACTTCATTCACTACATATTAATAGATGAAATGAGCTTCATTGGTCCCAAGTTACTTCAAAGCATTGACAGGAGGCTACGTGAAGCATTCCCCAGCCACAACCAATTACTGTTTGGAGGACGCTCAATCATGCTTTTCGGTGACCTTGGCCAACTACCACCAGTCAAGGACATTCCTATGTATGCCTCTACCTCATATGGAGGTGCTCTATGGTGGAGCTTCACAACAGTAGTAACACTAAGGAAAATATTTCGCCAAATCGGAGAGGACCCAACACAAATTACCTTTCGTACCCTCCTCTCCAATTTGCGAAATGCAATACCTACAGTTGAAGATTGGAAAATTCTTATGTCGCGGGCTACTACATCTTTACCCTCTGCAGATCAAGTTGAGTTCCTATCCTCGATATATCTTTTCGCAACCAATGAAATGGTCTCCCAACATAACTTGCGAATGCTATTATCTTTGGCAACACCAATTGCCTTGTCAACTGCAAAGCAACTAAGGGGCTCACCATGCTCCAGTCCAGACGAAGAACAACTACAAGCTAAGGCCCTTTCATGTCTTCATCAAAAGGTAATGCTATGTTCAAATTTATGGGTGGAGACAGGCCTTGTCAATGGTGCACTTGGACAAGTCCAAGCTATTTTCTACAAGGATGGTGAACATCAGCCTTCACTTCCCTTGTTTGTTGTGGTTCAATTCAAAAATTACATAGGCCCTGCTTGGGATATCAATAACCCAACAAATGTCCCTATTGCCCCTGTCAGTCGTGGTCTCCGTCATCAAATTCCCCTAAAAATGGCATGGGCCTTAACAATACACAAATCTCAAGGACTTACACTTGAAAAGGCAACTGTGGACATCGGTAACATTGATCGGCAAGGCCTTACATTCACAACTATTTCTAGAGTTCGTTCACTAGCAGGGCTTCGTATCAATCCAGCCTTCTCATTTCAAAGATATGCACGCATGAATCAAAGCCCATGTGTAGCTCGTCGCAAACAAGAGGAGGATCGCTTGTTGGGGTTGTCCAATTGAAAATTTTGCACTAACAGTCATACTACACATACCAACAGGTTAGCTACTCTTCCTTTGTCATTCAAGAAGCCCTACTCAATGTCTATCCCTACTTAGGATCGATTCATATGAATGAGAAAACCAACTGATCATCTTATGATATAAATATGTATACTCCAATGTGTATTCCCTTCTATTCAAAGTTTGAGATGGGATTCTATGTTGATGTCTTCTTCTAACTGCAAAATACTATCTTCTTGTGCATTGGACTATAATCAGTACACTAGATAGACAACTATTCCACCAAAATAATCTAAAATATTATCCAAATTGATCCATTTAAATACAAGATTCTTTAATAATGAAGTTGTATTAAATGTAAGGTTTGCCATCTACTTCTTGTTCCTACTTTGAAAGATTAAAATAACACCCAGTGACTGAAATGCATATTTTTGAAAATTAACTTTCAGCTGTGTTATGCCTATTGATTGCTATTTTTGAGACCAAAAGACCATATCAATGGTAACTTTCATAAAACATATGCAAGGAAATGGAACCTTCAACTGAGGAAGCTTGATTATGTCCTTAGAAGAAAAGGAGTTATGCCTGTTGATTGCTATTTTTGAGACCAAAAGACCATATCAATGGTAACTTTCATAAAACATATGCAAGGAAATGGAACCTTCAACTGAGGAAGTTGTGAAGAGAGCATTAGTGAAATTGTCCTACCTATCTTTATCTAGCTTCCTTCCATGTTTTGGAATTCAATATGCTTTTTGGAATTGTGTGCTCAAAAACCTTAATTTAATTTTAAATGTTTGAACCTTACTTTCATGTGGATATACTGTAGAAATCCATTGAATTGGCTTTTTTTTGTATGCTCATGCTCGCTTTATTCCTTTCTGAATCCTCTTGTTTTGAGAAGTAATAGTATGCACACAGTTTGGAGGTAAACTTTAAGAATATTTAAATAAATCTTATATAAGTTTTCTGAGGTCAGAATGCTTTAATTTTCACTTCATTCACGCATGTGTGTGTGAGAGAGTGAGAGATACACTTTTATTGTATTTATGGTTTATGTCAATTTATTAATTTCTCTTTTCTGAATGCTAAACTTGCACATATATTCAATGCATACACAAATTTTAATGCATGTATAAGTGTGATTTGCAATCCTCTATATAGTAACTAGCTATATATAAGTTTTTTATCATAGACTAGGAAATTTGGTCAACCAGGAACATAAGTTCTGGCAGAAAACCACAAGGATCTGTATGTTAATTTTTATGTTTATGAGAGACAATGGTGTGTGATATGATTTAGTATATCCACTCGTTCTTCAGCGGCAGACTATTTGATAATGCAAGCTCAGCAAGTTGACTGTCATTGTTGCTTTTTATCATGTTTTTAATTACTTATGTACATGAACTGATAGGCATGACTCTCTTTAAATTAGGGGTGCGTAAATCTGTTTTAACTCTGCACTTCTTTGTTCAACAATTTAATCATGTTTGTTACTATGGAACTAAAAAATTGTTGCATTTAGATTGTCCTACCTATCTTTATGGATCTTCCATCTTAAAAAATTTCAATATGTTTTTTCAAATAACATGCTCAGAACAAGGTCATAATGCTTTAATATCTAGCATTCATGCATTTTTAAAATTTATAATGGTTTTTGTGCTTTCAATTTCTCTAACATGAATATTGAACCTGCATGTTAATAGAAGTTAACTAAACTATGAATTCAATGCTACCTCTATGTGCATTATTCAATAATTTTGTCTCTATGCGCATGCAATTTATGGACCACATTCATATTAAAACTTAGCCACTCAATATTTCTTAGATTCAACATCGTTTCCTCAAGACAGGATAATCTGTGTTGCCGCACTGTTGGACATTTGCGTTAATGTTTGGAAACTGCAGAGGCGGGATATTAAGCATTGTTCCCTCAAGACAAGATAATTTGTGTTGTTGCACCGTTGGACATTTGCGTTAATGTTTGGAAGTTGCAGAGGCAAGATGTCTTTAATTTAATCAGCAATCCACTATCAGTTTGACATGATATTTTACAAGCTTATGTCTTCCAGAAAAATGTAATTTCCACTTTCACACTGCAATATTCCACCAGCTGTTTCTATTTCAATTTTTGCTTATGATAGATCATTACAAAGTTTGTTTCCAACTCTGCCAATGTATCACTTTACTAATGTCGGAAATTTTGAACCTTGCAAAACCATTTTTGTTTACTCAATCGCTCATGAATGTGAGGTATTCAATTTATTTTTAACATATATGTATACACTACAATTAAGGGTTTACACTGATTTAAATAATTGGATTCTTCAGCATAAATAACAAATTGTACTCGAAATATCACGAATTACACATATTCTACTTTTAATGGATTCAATTGTTCAATGCACTTCTTATGGCTTTTGTGATTTTTAAAAAATAAAACAGACCCTCTCACTAATTTACCTTCCACAACTCTTCGACGTACCCATTGCACACGAAGGTGCCATTGCTAGTTTAAGTTTCAGATTTGCATGCAAAATCAGATTTGAGTTGTGCAAGATATTTTCAATTAGGCATGCATGTGTGAGTTGAATTTGGGGAAATTAAGGATTGATTGCAAAATTGATGGAGAGAGAGAATTTGGAAGAAGGAAAAAAAACTTCTTCTGGTGTGAGAGAATAATTTTGGAAAAATTGCACAGAGGAGGGTTTGTGGAAATTGTTTGGCTGTAGATTTATTTGGAATTATCCAAGAAATTTTGTGGTGTTTGTGGATTGTTTTCTTGGTTGGAGTCATTAAATTGTTGGATAGAAGCTTTGGAGGAAGCTCAACATCAAATCTTCATTACCTGTATCTTCTGGAATCAGGTTTTCTTCTGTAATTTGTGTTGTTCTTTGAAGGTTTTCAAATTGTTGTGATTAAACAATTTGTTGTTAAATCAAATGAGAAAACGAAATTGTGAATAGAAGAAAGAAATTAGTTAATTAAATTTAAACCTTCTGTTGTTTTTTGTGGAAACCTCTACGGGAAAATTGTGTAATTCTTTGTAGAAGTTAATTTAATTGAGAAAATGGATTGTTATGTTGTTTAAATTGAACTTTGAGGTTAAACAATATATTAGATTGTCTTTAGAAAATTTAAGCCTCTATGGAAAAACAAATCTGTTTTGGAAAACTTCTGAAATATAATTTAGATCCGATTAAGCTTTATTGTTATTTTATTGTTTAGGAAATTCAGGAAAAAGGATTAAAATAATTAATTTTACAATCTCTGTGAAATTTGGATTTCTGAAAAAATTGTACAATTTCACCTACAGATGAATATTTTTTCACAAATTTTTCCTCAATTATTTATTGTTGAAATTTATTTGTTATATATATATAGATATTATATATACATATATATCTTTATATATATATATATAATATACAATTTATATATATTGAATTTTTTACTAGTTTAAAAGTAAATTTCCGTCGTCCATATGGCATCCATGGTTATGAGTTTGAGGTAACAAAAAAAAAAAATTTATGATAATAAATTTCCTGCTGTCGATTTTTTTTTTTTTTTGTTGCTTTGCTTTGTAGTCCAACCAATGGTTGGAGGGGGAAAGGCGTGGGAGGCACTGCCTCCATAGCCGCCCCCATGAGGGGATGACTGTGGAGGGAGAGCCCCCACAACCCTCTCCCCTTACACCAACAAGGCGCGACCGGTTGGAGGAGGGTCGGTTGTGACTCAGCCGCCCTTCCCTTAAACATTGTTTGGGGATGTCGGATAGCTGCCCTCTCCCTACAAACTTCGACGGAGGTGGATTCTCATTCATCCGCCCCTCCCCTCGATGCTATGAAATATGAAGCGGCGGTAGTGTGGGTTCGTCCGCCACAACCCTGTCTGTTTTGTAGAAATGGAAAATTTGTTTTGTTTGTTTGCCATTGCATAAGGATTTTTAGGGTTCACTAATATTATAATGATATTGGTTATTTAATTTTCTTGTAAATTAAATAATATTTAATATCAAATATAGCTAGTTAATAATTGGGTATTATGATATAATTATATATATATCATTTGAGTTAGTGGGTTAATGAAATGAATAAAATGGGTTTATTGTAAACTTGTATATTTGAGATAAAATAATAAAATTATTTTAATTAATTGAGGATGAGATTTCTATGTAGTTTTAAATGAAAATATATTATATCCAATGCATATGTATATTTAAGGGTAAATTTAATATTAAATATTAATTCAATTTGAAGCATGCAATGTTGCATTGAGTGGAGATTTAAAAGGAATGACTTGTATGCATGGGTAAATTTATAGAGAAAAGATATTTTGATATATTAAAGGTATTACCTGATTTAAATAGGAATTTGAGTTAAATTGTTTGAAATAGAATTCCTTATAATTGTAGATTAAAGGCATTTATTTTAAATATTTCAATTATTTTGAAAGAGGAAATAGTTTTATATTATTGTGAATAGAGATTTTAAAGATAAGGTTGAATGCATGGTTAAATTGTTAGTGAAAAGGGATATTTTAAGATATTTTATATAGCATGTATTAAATGGATAGTTGATGAGATATAGATTTTGGATAGGAAATTGAAAAGATTATTGGCAATATTTTTATGTGTATTAAAAGCTAATTATGGAGATGTTATAATGAAGAGACAATTAAATTACTTTAAGTTATTTGTTTTCTATTTTGGGAAATTATATTAGGGTGATTGGAATATTTATGAGATATGGATTTAAAATGTCCAAAAATAGTAATTTCCTCTTGATTATCTCTTAGAGTTATTTTTCTCGTACTTTGCAAAAGGTTGTGAGTTTAAATTGTTTAGGATTCTCTATTATGAAAATAGAAAAGGGGTATATGGTTATTTGATTAAACCTTGTTATTGTGCCTTTGCCTTTGTAAACGTTAGCTATTGCTTGAGTATGGATTTAGGAAATCCAAAAATATTAGATTGATTAATGACTTGATTGCTTTCGTAGCTATGTCGTCATGTGGTACATTGGGATATGGGATTATGTGTTAGTCCAATATTTTAAGTCTTCTAGAGAATCTTAGAGGATCTAAGAGGGTTGTTGATTCATGATGTCAACCGGTGTTTTCCCTTGGGTAGTGCATGATGTCTTATCAGTAGTTACCTAGTTTCCTCAAACGGGGTTGTTTTGTACCTCCTGTGAAAGGAGTGGACTATGTGTTAAGGTTGCCTCCTTTTGTTGGAGTGGGTTCCTTTATTTTGTTTCCTCCTTGTGATGGAGTGGTTTTGATACCTAGGTTGTATGCACTTGTGATTCCCTTGGTGGATAATTTGTTTGTGTGTTGTCGAATAGAAGAGTGGCTTCCATTAGGGGCCAGAGCGCGGAAGAGGTAGGATTTGGGTAACCTATGGAAGTGAGTTTTAAGCAAGTGATAACTAAAATTGAAATGAAAATTTGGGGAGTACTACACACTAAAAAGATAAGTTCTAGCTTCACTCATAGTCAAGTGCTAGTTAAGGCTTGGAATGAGTGGAAAGGCCTGGAATGGCATAGTCATCTATCTCGTCTGTACCAGAGGTATTTGATTCCACACTAGTAAGTATGAGTGCCAAGGGTCGGTAGAGGTCACCACGATCATCGGAGCCTATGAAGATTTGTCGAGGGTAACTTATTATGAGCTGTGCGATGACACTCTGTCTAGGACAACTGTCTGTTTGGTATTTTATGTCATGTGTATGGTTTTCTGAACATACTTGATCTATTTTATGTCTGGAAGCAATGTGACTATGTCAGTGAAGTGAGAGTTGTTCTTGTGTCATACTTGTATTATACTTATGTTGTACTTTTGTTTGGTTGAGTCAGTATGAGTCTGCCTTTGGTTAGAGGTTGTAGATCTTTGTCCATGTTACTTTGTTACTATCTCCTAGCATGGGGGGTGGTCCTTTGGGTACCACTTGGTTGGGTGGAACATGCACCAAAACCGTTGGGTCCCCATTATTCTTCAGTACTTGGTGGCGAGACTTCTAGTTGGACAACTCGCGGTTCTTATGTTATTCTTGCATTGTTTTATATCAGGTTGTATAAATTATTTTATCCCTCTTATGTTTACGAGGTGGAATTTTGTAATTGTAACCTTATGTACTATTGTCTCATTCTAGGAATGAGTGATGTAACTATTGGATTATGTAAATGAATATGAAATTGTATCTTGGATGTATATATTTATTATGTTATGAGGTATCTTTATGTTGTATGATGTTTAATTCATAAAGTATTTAATGCTATGGTTATAAGTAGGATGTATGTGTGGGTTTTAAGTAATCCCAACCTAGTAGCCTTAGAGGTTGTTGTTAATTAGTAAGTGAATGTGTATGTTAATTGCATTTTTAAAAATAAAACAAATGGTTCGCTTAAGTCGTTAATTACAACTTCCTTTAGGGTTACATGGTGGGGCATTACACATGGTATCAGAGTCTAGGTTTAAACACTGGGTGCTATGGGATTATGATGTACTCATTAAGTTTAGTTGCGTAGGTTTTCCAAGTGTACCTTGTCTAATACCTTTTGTGTGTCTGTGTAGGAGTATGCCTCCTAGACACGGACAAGGGAGAGGACGAGGATGTGACTGGGTAGACGGTTGCGAGGAGAGTCAACATGACTCAACACCTCATGTGCCACATATACCTGAGCAGGAGGAACATCAGGCTTCACTGAATGGCTGAGGGGACAATGGTAGACAGTTAGATCCTCCAAGGGTCGAAGCTGCACATAGGACTCTTGAGGAGGCTTTGGCATTCTTAGGTCTGAGACAGGCAATACCAGAGGTTAATCCTATTGTTAGGATAGTTATAGCTCAGTCAGATATGTTAGCAATGTCTTAGATGAGAGATTTGATTTGGTCACAACCACCTAGGTTTGACGGAATTGGCACTGGTTTAGAGGCTGAGACTTGGTTGATAGGTCTTGACCAATGTTTTGCTATGTATCCATTTGATAGTAATACTAAAGCACGGTGCGCTATTATGCATCTGCAGGGATTTGCAGCCACTTGGTGAAGAATTGAGGAACAAAAGCTCCACATTGACATGAGTTCTATGACTTGGGAGATATTTCTTGAGCGGTTTAGAGCCCGTTTTCTTTCTGACCTTTGGCGTCAACGTAGAGGTGATGAGTTCCACGCCCTATGACAGTTAACCATGACCATAGATGAGTATGAGAGACATTTCTACAAACTTAAACAGTTCGCAAGAATAGGAGATGATGAGGGGATGCTCGTGCAACATTTCATCAGAGGTTTGGATGCCCGTATTAGTGGTGGTGTGCGGATCTTTGAACCCAAATCTATGGAGACGGTTGTGGAGAAAGCACGGTTGGTTGAGGAGAACCTAGTTTTGGCACTAGGAGGTCATTCAGGTGTGCAGATTAGTAGTGGTTCTGTAGTTGGGTCTAGTGCACGATGGGGTCAGACTCAGGGAGTTGGATCATCGATGACTCAGCAGGAGCCTATTCTGAGTGGGCAGTAGGAGAGTGCGCTTGGAAAGCGTAAGGACTCTCAGGATGATGGTGGTTCTTCACCTAGAAGGAACCAGAACTGGTGGTGCAATAAGCACAATCCACAGGTACAGCCAGCCCAAAGTTCACAGTCTATGGCTGATTGGGTTAGTATGGAGCAGTCTACTAGACCCATAGGAGGTAGTGAGTTTGGTCGTAACATTAGATGTTACTCTTATGGTCAGCAGGGCCACATTGCTAGGAATTGTCCACATCGGATCACTTCTGGTGTTGGTGGTGCAGTGTTGGATACTCGTCCTCTGGGCTCGAGGTTTTGATCTTTATGCAGTTTGTTTGAGGGAGTTTTATCCCTATTTGTGTGAAGGCTTCTAGGAGTAAGCCTAACCCTTGGGGGGGAGAATGTAACACCCCTCCGTTTTGCTTTATGGACTGGACAGTGTGTCCTTGTTTTGCGTTGATTTATACTTCTGGATATTCAGATACTTTATTTTGTGTGTGTATTGGATCGCCATTTATTGAGCGATAGACTATTTTATGTGATGTGATTTGGTTTATCTGATGATATTTGTTACATGTTTTAATGGTGTAATGATGTTAGTTGATATAACATGTTAGTCCTTATGAGAATATTCGATGTATTGTGGAAGTGTCAGTTTTGTTGAGTGTATTGGTGAAGGGGATGGATTCGCATCACTCGCTTGCGAGCGCCCTACGAATCTGAGATTTCTTCTTCACGGTGTGTATTTTATGTTATATTTTATGATGTTGGTTATTATGTTTCAGGTTTGCAGGTACATGACACTGACTCCACCTGGTTCCACAGGTTTGAGCGTGTCGATCCAATAGTTAAGTTGAAGGGAGATAGTAGCTAGGTAACATGTGTCAAGTCTACACCCTAACCATAGTGTGTTGTCAGTCATCTGTGTCGAGTCATTGTTTGCCTTACTTTAATGTTACTTAATTTTGAAGGATTCTTGATTTGGAAATAGATGTTTAGAATAATTGCATTATATCATGTTGATGATTATTTAATTTAAATTATGCAATGTGGGTAAAATTTTATATTAAATTTAATTAATTATATTTAATTTATTTAATTGATTAAATTTAATCCAAGGGGTTGAATCTAATTATTAAATAATTAAATTAATTAATTAACTGTGATGCAAGAAAATTAAAAGAAATAAAAGAATTAAAATTAATTTGGAATTTAGTTTCAAATTGTGAAAATTTAATTATTTTGGAATTTCATTTCAATTAAGTTTGAATTTAAATTAGAAATTGAAATTGGATTTTAAAAGCAAAGTTGGTTTCCAATTTTTGGAGATAATTGATATTTAGATATTTTAAGTTTCAGATTTGCATGCAAAATCAGATTTGGTTGTTTAAGATATTTTCAATTAGGCATGCATGTGTGAGTGGAATTTAGAAAGGAATATGGGTTGCAAAATTCATGGATTGAGAGAATTTGGAAGAAGGAAAAAAAAATTCTTCTGGTGTGAGAGAATAATTTTGGAAAAATTGCACAGAGGAGGGTTTGTGGAAATTGTTTGGCTGTAGATTTATTTGGAATTATCCAGGAAATCTTTGTGGTGTTTGTGGATTGTTTTCTTGGTTGGAGTCAATAAATTGTTGGATAGAAGCTTTGGAGGAAGCTCAGCATCAAATCTTCATTATCTGTATCTTCTGGAATCAGGTTTTCTTCTGTAATTTGTGTTGTTCTTTGAAGGTTTTCAAATTGTTGTGATTAAACAATTTGTTGTTAAATCAAATGAGAAAACGAAATTGTGAATAGAAGAAAGAAATTAGTTAATTAAATTTAAACCTTCTGTTGTTTTTTGTGGAAACCTCTACGGGAAAATTGTGTAATTCTTTGTAGAAGTTAATTTAATTGAGAAAATGGATTGTTATGTTGTTTAAATTGAACTTTGAGGTTAAACAATATATTAGATTGTCTTTAGAAAATTTAAGCCTCTATGGAAAAACAAATCTGTTTTGGAAAACTTCTGAAATATAATTTAGATCCGATTAAGCTTTATTGTTATTTTATTGTTTAGGAAATTCAGGAAAAAGGATTAAAATAATTAATTTTACAATCTCTGTGAAATTTGGATTTCTGAAAAAATTGTACAATTTCACCTACAGATGAATATTTTTTCACAAATTTTTCCTCAATTATTTATTGTTGAAATTTATTTGTTATATATATATAGATATTATATATACATATATATCTTTATATATATATATATAATATACAATTTATATATATTGAATTTTTTACTAGTTTAAAAGTAAATTTCCGTCGTCCATATGGCATCCATGGTTATGAGTTTGAGGTAACAAAAAAAAAAAATTTATGATAATAAATTTCCTGCTGTCGATTTTTTTTTTTTTTTGTTGCTTTGCTTTGTAGTCCAACCAATGGTTGGAGGGGGAAAGGCGTGGGAGGCACTGCCTCCATAGCCGCCCCCATGAGGGGATGACTGTGGAGGGAGAGCCCCCACAACCCTCTCCCCTTACACCAACAAGGCGCGACCGGTTGGAGGAGGGTCGGTTGTGACTCAGCCGCCCTTCCCTTAAACATTGTTTGGGGATGTCGGATAGCTGCCCTCTCCCTACAAACTTCGACGGAGGTGGATTCTCATTCATCCGCCCCTCCCCTCGATGCTATGAAATATGAAGCGGCGGTAGTGTGGGTTCGTCCGCCACAACCCTGTCTGTTTTGTAGAAATGGAAAATTTGTTTTGTTTGTTTGCCATTGCATAAGGATTTTTAGGGTTCACTAATATTATAATGATATTGGTTATTTAATTTTCTTGTAAATTAAATAATATTTAATATCAAATATAGCTAGTTAATAATTGGGTATTATGATATAATTATATATATATCATTTGAGTTAGTGGGTTAATGAAATGAATAAAATGGGTTTATTGTAAACTTGTATATTTGAGATAAAATAATAAAATTATTTTAATTAATTGAGGATGAGATTTCTATGTAGTTTTAAATGAAAATATATTATATCCAATGCATATGTATATTTAAGGGTAAATTTAATATTAAATATTAATTCAATTTGAAGCATGCAATGTTGCATTGAGTGGAGATTTAAAAGGAATGACTTGTATGCATGGGTAAATTTATAGAGAAAAGATATTTTGATATATTAAAGGTATTACCTGATTTAAATAGGAATTTGAGTTAAATTGTTTGAAATAGAATTCCTTATAATTGTAGATTAAAGGCATTTATTTTAAATATTTCAATTATTTTGAAAGAGGAAATAGTTTTATATTATTGTGAATAGAGATTTTAAAGATAAGGTTGAATGCATGGTTAAATTGTTAGTGAAAAGGGATATTTTAAGATATTTTATATAGCATGTATTAAATGGATAGTTGATGAGATATAGATTTTGGATAGGAAATTGAAAAGATTATTGGCAATATTTTTATGTGTATTAAAAGCTAATTATGGAGATGTTATAATGAAGAGACAATTAAATTACTTTAAGTTATTTGTTTTCTATTTTGGGAAATTATATTAGGGTGATTGGAATATTTATGAGATATGGATTTAAAATGTCCAAAAATAGTAATTTCCTCTTGATTATCTCTTAGAGTTATTTTTCTCGTACTTTGCAAAAGGTTGTGAGTTTAAATTGTTTAGGATTCTCTATTATGAAAATAGAAAAGGGGTATATGGTTATTTGATTAAACCTTGTTATTGTGCCTTTGCCTTTGTAAACGTTAGCTATTGCTTGAGTATGGATTTAGGAAATCCAAAAATATTAGATTGATTAATGACTTGATTGCTTTCGTAGCTATGTCGTCATGTGGTACATTGGGATATGGGATTATGTGTTAGTCCAATATTTTAAGTCTTCTAGAGAATCTTAGAGGATCTAAGAGGGTTGTTGATTCATGATGTCAACCGGTGTTTTCCCTTGGGTAGTGCATGATGTCTTATCAGTAGTTACCTAGTTTCCTCAAACGGGGTTGTTTTGTACCTCCTGTGAAAGGAGTGGACTATGTGTTAAGGTTGCCTCCTTTTGTTGGAGTGGGTTCCTTTATTTTGTTTCCTCCTTGTGATGGAGTGGTTTTGATACCTAGGTTGTATGCACTTGTGATTCCCTTGGTGGATAATTTGTTTGTGTGTTGTCGAATAGAAGAGTGGCTTCCATTAGGGGCCAGAGCGCGGAAGAGGTAGGATTTGGGTAACCTATGGAAGTGAGTTTTAAGCAAGTGATAACTAAAATTGAAATGAAAATTTGGGGAGTACTACACACTAAAAAGATAAGTTCTAGCTTCACTCATAGTCAAGTGCTAGTTAAGGCTTGGAATGAGTGGAAAGGCCTGGAATGGCATAGTCATCTATCTCGTCTGTACCAGAGGTATTTGATTCCACACTAGTAAGTATGAGTGCCAAGGGTCGGTAGAGGTCACCACGATCATCGGAGCCTATGAAGATTTGTCGAGGGTAACTTATTATGAGCTGTGCGATGACACTCTGTCTAGGACAACTGTCTGTTTGGTATTTTATGTCATGTGTATGGTTTTCTGAACATACTTGATCTATTTTATGTCTGGAAGCAATGTGACTATGTCAGTGAAGTGAGAGTTGTTCTTGTGTCATACTTGTATTATACTTATGTTGTACTTTTGTTTGGTTGAGTCAGTATGAGTCTGCCTTTGGTTAGAGGTTGTAGATCTTTGTCCATGTTACTTTGTTACTATCTCCTAGCATGGGGGGTGGTCCTTTGGGTACCACTTGGTTGGGTGGAACATGCACCAAAACCGTTGGGTCCCCATTATTCTTCAGTACTTGGTGGCGAGACTTCTAGTTGGACAACTCGCGGTTCTTATGTTATTCTTGCATTGTTTTATATCAGGTTGTATAAATTATTTTATCCCTCTTATGTTTACGAGGTGGAATTTTGTAATTGTAACCTTATGTACTATTGTCTCATTCTAGGAATGAGTGATGTAACTATTGGATTATGTAAATGAATATGAAATTGTAACTTGGATGTTTATCTTACTATGTTATGTGGTATCCTTGTTGTATGATGTTTATTTCATAAAGTATTAAATGCTATGGTTTAAGTAAGATGTATGTGTGGGTTTAAGTAATCCCAACCTAGTAGCCTTAGAGGTTGTTGTTAATTAGTAAGTGAATGTGTATGTTAATTGCATTTTTTTTATTTTTTTTAAATGTTTTGTTTAAGTCGTTAATTACAACTTCCTTTAGGGTTACATGGCAGGGCATTACATACTTGCACCATAGGTTAGTGAACCTACACCACAAGGAAGTGCATCTGCACCATAGGATAGTGTTCTTGTGCCACAAGGAATTACACCTTTTCTAAATAGGGAGGATCAAACCTAAATGTGACAATGCCACTCTTAGTGTGCTTGTACCACTAGGAAATGTAGGTGCACCAGTAGTTTGATCACTTGCACTATGGATTAGGGTTAAGGTTTTATCTTTAGTTA
>VCHN02002322.1:0-17681 GCA_007115665.2 Sequoiadendron giganteum
TAGTCATGAACATGTCTACAAGGTAGCCTTAAAATTAGGTTTTTGTCGAACTCCACATTAAATCGATGGAAATTGAACATTCATGAAAATTGATAAAAAATAAAGATTTTTAATAGTCATTTACAACATATTCCTAAATCAAAGTTCTCCAAACATGATTGATTGTAGTTGAAAAATGGGAGTTCCCGTGACACAGCTATGATGTAGCCTTAAAATCAGGTTTTCATTGAACTCGTCATTAAATCATTTGAACAGCTACAATGACTATTATGAACCTTTATTTTCTATTTGTTTTCATGAATGTTGAATTTCCAATGATTTAATGTCGAGTTCAACGAAAACTTGATTTTATGGCTACGTTGAAGCTGTGTCATGCAAACTCCCATTTTTTATCCACAATCAAGCATGTTTGGAGAACTCTAATTTATAATTGTGTTGTAGATGACTATTAAGATCTTGTATTTTCTATCGGTTTTCGTGAATGTTGAATTTCAATCGATTTAATGTCAAGTTCAATGAAAACCTAATTTTAAGGCTATGTTGCAGATGTGTCACGCAAACTCCAAGTTTTTACACAAAATCAACCATGTTTGGAGAACTTTGACATAGGATTATGATTTAGATGACTATTAAGAACCTTTATTTTCTATTGGTTTTCGTGAATGTTGAATTTCCATTGATTAAATGTTGAGTTCAATAAAAACCTCATATTGAGGCTACGTTACAATTTTGTCATGCAAACTCCTATTTTTCACACAAAATCCACCATGTTTAGAGAACTTTTATTTAGGATTGTGTTGTAGATGACAATTAAGAACCTTTATTTTCTATCAATTTTCATGAAAGTTGGATTGCATCGATTAAATGTTGATTTCGAATGAAAACCTGATGTTAAGGTTACGTTGCAACTATGTCATACGAACCTCCATTTTTCACCCACAATCAACCATGTTTCGAGAACTTTCATTTAATATTGTGGTGTAGGTGTCTATTAAGAATCTTTATTTTCTATCAATTTCAATGAGTGTTCATTTTCCTTTGATTTAATGTCAAGTTCAACGAAAATCTAATTTTAAGGCTACGTTGCAGATGTGTCACGTGAATTCCAATTTTTCAACCATAATCAATCATGTTTGGAGAACACTTTTTTTAGGATTGTGTTGTAGATGATTGTGGGTGAAAAATGGGAGTTCGTTTGAGATAGCTGGAATGTAGCCTTAAAATTAGGTTTACGTCGAACTCGACATAAAATCGATGGAAATTCAAAATTCAAAAAAACCGATAGAAAATGATGGTTTTTTATAGTCATCTACACCACAATCCTAAACAAAAAGTTTCTCCAAACATGATTGATTATGGTTGAAAAATGGGAGTTCATGTGACACATCTACAATGTAGCCTTAAAATTAGGTTTTTGTCGAACTCGACATTAAATCAAAGAAAATTGAACACTCACTGAAACTAATACAAAATAAAGGTTCTTAATAGACACCTACAACACAATACTAAATGAAATTTCTCGAAACATGGTTGAATGTGGGTGAAAAATGGAGGTTCGCATGACACAGCTGCAACGTAGCCTTAACATCAGGTTTTTATCGAACTTAACATTTAATCGCTAGAATTCAGCTTCCACGAAAATCGATAGAAAATAAAGGTTCTTAATTGTCATCTACAACACAATCGTAATTAAAAGTTCTCCGAACATGGTGGATTCTAGGTGAAAAATAGGAGTTCACATGACAAAGTTGCAATGTAGCCTCAAAATCAGGTTTTTATGGAAATCGACATTTAATCAATGGAAATTCAACATTCATGAAAACCAATAGAAAATAAAGGTTCTTAATAGTCATCTAAAACATAATCCTAAGTCAAATTTCTCCAAACATGGTTGATTATGTGTAAAAAATTTGAGTTTGCATGACACGTTTGCAACATAGCCTTACAAGTAGGTTTTCGTAGAACTCGACATTACGTCGATGGAAATTCAAAATTCAACAAAACCAATAGAAAATAAAGGATCTTAATAGTCATCTACAACACAATCATAAATCAAAGTTCTCCAGACATGCTTGATTGTGGATGAAAAATGGGAGTTCTTTTGACATAGTGTCATGCCTAAAATTTTCAACAAGAAAACCCAACAATTTTTTTTTTCAAACAACTATTTAAGCTAATTAACTCTTTAAATTTCTAAGGAGTGTCATGTCCTAATTTTTACATTAAAAAAATAAAAATGCAACCAACTTATTTTGAAAGTTTAGCATAAAACCACTATTGCTATGTCAACCTAGCCCAACATGAAAACCTCTTATAAGCTTCTGATGATATAGATACCCTTGACAACTTAGTGCAAACACTCAATCACATGGATGCCACTTTCAAGAATGCTAGTTTTAACAATGAAATATTATACTATTAATCTCACTAAATTTTATTATATATGCATTATAATTTTTCTCCTGCTTATTATGTTCACACGACATAAAGAGAAGCTGCCATTTCAACTGAACATTTATTATTATGATTTAACATTAGTGGATTTAATATTGAATCATGACAATGTCAATATTAATAATATTATTCAACATGATGTTAAGATTCAATTTTCTTTTATAATCATGTATCAACACTATTATTACCGCCAACATAAAAACAATATTTAATATTATTATCAAAATAAATTACTACATATTTATTTATATTTAATTAATATTTATTAATTGTTTGTTTATTATTTTATATATACATAAATCATAATTATCCTATATTTAATTTATTTACTACTTTAAAAAAAAATCCAAATTAATAATAATTATCATATACAAATGAAATTACCATTTCATTCACATATTATTTTACTTTACAAAAGAACTAAAAAAAAACAAGAAAAAAACACTTTCTCTTCTAAAATTCTAATAAACCTGTTCATCCTGTATATAATTCTATTTTAAAATAATATGATTCTCTTTATAATGGGGAATATATTCCCACCTCCTTAACTTAAGGCATTTGTTTTTGTTTGTTTAAGAGGAGGCTTTGACTAAAATCGAAGTCTTCTAATTATTTAAGAGAATCCTTAGAAGCATCGAATTTTCAACATCATTCCTCAACTCACAATACCAATTTCAATCGTTTAAGCTGTTAATCTTGCAATTATTTCAACAATGATCGGTTTATATATAAATATATCCAATGCTATACATGCCCTACTGGAAGAATAAACTAAGGTAAGAGAATTTAAAGACCTCACGAGATTACAGTTGCGAGTTCTATATTTTTTTTTTTAATAAAAAAACAGAAACAGTTCCTATTTATAGTAACAATATAAAATTTTAGAGACATAGACTAATAATTTGCAATCAAACCAGCAAGTCGATGGATCAGCCAAAAAGGTTTGAGGATCTGAGCATTGAACGCTAGCAGTTAAGTGCAGCCAACAATTATTGTTGATAAAATTGACCAGCGATTATTGGGTGGCACCTGAATCGTTTGGACGACTGGGTAAGTTGATTTGCTTGTCATTATTGACACTATACATTTTGTTGCGTAAGCTTAAAGACAAAATCATTTACAGCATGATACACAAAGCAACTCTTATTCCATGAGTTTACCAGACCTAGACACCGCCTAAGAAGTCAGTGGCATTTATTAAACACAACGATTCACATTTTTTGGTCCTTACATAAACAAATAATAAACAAATAAAAAAAGACTACCACCAGATTTAATAAAATCGACCAGTATTCAGTTGGGCGGCTAAATCCTATGTCAGAAATAATATCGCCTTTAAAATCTACACTAAGCGTCATCCACAGTAAGTAAACACCAGTTCTAATAAGCTCTCACCAACTTGATTGAAATTCTATGATGATAGAGAGTGGTTCACTGACATATTGTGCTCAAGTAGTAGTAGGCCAATTATTGTAACTAAAATTATGTTGGTGTTCACCAAGCTTGCACCTAAGCCAAATATCAAAATAACTAAACTTGTAGACGAGTCTTAAGATTTACAGCTTGAATACTCTGTACAGCCTATTTTGTTGCCATTTATTCCATGTTTGCCCTATCTACTCTTCACGGTCTGCAATATCAGTGTATTCAAGATTAATAAAATATCCTTTCTTCACAATTAAATCCCTGGGTATTTCCTAATGGTAAGAGAGGGCATTTTAATGCTAAATGTTTATGTATCAGTAAAACCGTTGACTGGCAGCAATGAGCATTGCTATAAAATGTGTGTCGTACGACTGAAACTATTAATGTGACAAGTATAAATATGCATCTGTTCCTAACTATTAAATTATCCAGTTCACGCAGAGAGGCTCACAGGATAACAAATCTATTATATTTTTCTCGTCCTCTTTATTTTATTTTATTTTTTCATCCCTTCACCCAATGAAGTGGGGGTAGATACAGCTGATTGACGCATGGGGTTGCTATGTGGACGGGAGTATGTATACTTGCAGCACACGAAGTAAATGCATGCAGCAGTTGCGTGCTTGACATCATTTATTGACATCCACAACTGCATCAAGTCGCCTATCCTGAGAGCATAGGTAAGTATTTCATACGTTCCGGTTAACTGTGAGACGTCTACTCTAACGTCTTCTATGAGAAAACATAGGCTCCTGATCCGCAAAAAAAACTTAATTCATTAACTACAGGGGTAGACCTCAAGTCTAGCAGCTTAGCGGCCTCATACTCTCTATGTTCATTGTAAACTTCATTAAAGTTCAGAGTGCATTATTTGATCACCACTGCAATTTACGGTAATAAATATTTTTCTGAGTTGTTTACCATCACTATGACTTGTTACTTTTGATTACCAGTTAACTCTACAGTGTTGTCGAGTCGTGCGAACCAACTTGACATCATTATTGAGGATTATTGATAGGAGGGTGCCTTGCATTACTTCTAGGATTATTCAATTTTAGGTTTTATTATCACACTTAATCCATCGTTCTCATCTGTTTTAACTGTCAAGTGAAATCCACACCGTGTGGATGTTACTTTGTACACACCGTGTCTGGTATTTTGCAGAGCTAGTGAAGTGACTGATTTGTGCGAGGGTTGAACAATGATCAGATGACCAAGGGTTGTGCCAAGGCGGGGAGAGCTAGCTCGACCATATATTAACTTCTCAACTCACTTTACTTCATGATAGAGAAAAGGACCATTGTGGCGTAATAGCGGCCATGAGTATTCTCTATAAACCGTCAGTTTCAACACCGAGCTCCCTTATTCGATGCAACGCCTCTACTGAGGCATTACTTGCTTTCAAATGATGAATATTTTTTATTTATTTGTAAACTGCCTTCTATGATTACTATTCAGGGATTCTAAACAGCCAAATAAAACTCCCAAATATTCAAGCGACATAGGCACTTTGCTCTGGATTTATGTTCAGCTGAGTTAACTGTGTAGCACTACTTATTTTATTTTTTTACAAGGAAAATACAAATGAATATACACTACTACTTCTTCCAAATAATACATAAGAATACTTCTTTATTCTAGACACTTTCATTACAAACTCAGGAGTCTCTCTCTTCTTCATTTCAGCGGAATGTTGATCCTTTAGCCAAACATTCCATAATACAAAGGATATACATACCTATATATATTGAAATGTCATGATACTGTATCTGACTACCCCTATTACATTTCTTCATGTAAGCAAAATACGAAACTCAGATTTCAGCCTGCATTGTTATAAATAACATTGAGAACGGTTGACTCTTTATTTTCCATATATATATATATATATATATATATATATATATATATATATATATTAAACATACCAATGAAATTAACTTTTTTTTCATGTTACATCAAAACACCACATTTCCATATTACAACAAATTTAAGGGAATACAAGGAAGGACACTCGGATGGTTAAGGCTTGCTCACCATCCTATTGTAATGGTGTCATGGAGCCTCGTGGGCTCTAGCCATACCCCCGAGCAAGAAAATTTTGAACCCCAAGATGATGAAAGGGGTCCTCTCAAAATTTTATGGAATAAATGAAAATAGCACAACACTTATATTGCATATAATGTAGACTCTTCACCCACCATATTCAACAAAAATCCACACAAACATATCACTCTGTTGCTGCAACTAAACAAGGAAAATGGTCATAGTAAAACTTATCTCTTTGCTTTAGATGTTGGACTTTAACCTTTTTATCCCTCCTTCCTCTCCAACCAAGCCATCTGGATCACTCTCTTCCCCATAGGACTCCTCTCATTTTCACATTCTTCCTACCATCTTCTCTAAATTTTCCCAAAAGGAGAAGTGGGTAACACCCTATTTTCCTTTCTCAATCCAATATAAAAAGATTCAATTTGAATCATTTTGAATGAGAGAGTGACACTTGTCACTCTCTTATTCAATCCTCAAACATAGTCTCCTAAAAGTGCTCACACATGTGTGAGGGAATTTGGGGAGATGGGAAAAGGAGTGTACTCCACTCCATCCCAAAAGTCTTCATCCTCATTAAGAGGGGTATGGAGTACTTGTCCACTACATCTCAATTGTTTCATTTCATAAATGAGTTTGAGAGACAAGACATCGTTCTCTTGCCTCAAGGTTTTCCAAATCCGTCACCCCCTTAAACATGCATTAAAAGAGGGTCATATCTTAGATATGGACCAAGATATGGTCATAAATAGACCCCCAACCCATAGGTACTTGCCATAGGGTACTAGAAAAGGTGGAAATACATAAAATAGGTCCTTTTAAGACCTCTTAAAAAACCCATGAAAGAATGAATTCTAATTTTAGTTTAGCTAAGGGTCCCCAAATTTAATTCGCTACTCACACACTTAACCACATGAAGAAACATTTAATTATCCCCACAAACACACTTTACATTTAACCCACATATAAATCACTTTTACACATTAACTATATACCTTAACTTTTAAAATATTTTCTAAATTCTAACGTCCTATTTATAAATTCAAAATAACTAAACCATAACCACAATACTCACTTGGCCTTTAATGTTATCTACTAACCCACTTTAGTACACAACACAATTAAGCACAATTAGACCATAATAATAAATCACATTCAATGTTAATTGAATCTTCATAACTTTATCTACAAATAATTGATATAGCTAATTACATGGATTCAATGTAATACGAACAATAACTATCTTATTCCAAATTCATCTTATACTTTCGAATCTTATTCAATAATTTACATGCACATACATCTTCATTAAGTAAAATAATGACAATATAACCTAAAGTAATTATGAACTACAAGGTTACTGTTCTACAATCACCTTATTTATCACCAGCAATATATTTAACCATATATTTAGGAGAAATGTATAACAATTTAAGGTTGTTAGTCACATGTGAGATGGGGTCTTACACATAGCTGCAACATAGCCTTAAAATCAGGTTTTTCTCGAACTCGACATCAAATCGATGGAAATTCAATATTCACAAAAACCGATAGTAAATAATGGTTCTAAATAGTCATGTACAACACGATCCTAAATAAAATTTTTCACGTGACACATCTACAATAGAGCTTTAAAAATAGGTTTTCGTCAAACTTGACATTTAATCTATGGAAATTGAATACTCACAAAAACCAATAGAAAATAAATCTTCTTAATAGTCACCTACAACACAATACTAAATCAAAGTTCTCCAAACATGGTTGATTCTGGGTGAAAAATGGAGGTTCGCATTACACAGCTGCAACGTAGCCTTAAAATCAGGTTTTCATCAAACTCAACATTAAATCGATGGCAATTCAACATTCACGAAAAACGGATAGAAAATAAAGGTTCTTAATAGTCATCTACAACAGAATCCTAAATAAAATTTCTCCAAACATGGTTGATTGTGGGTGAAAAATGGGAGTTCATATGACAAAGCTTGAACATAGGCTCAAAATCAGGTTTTCATTGAACTCGACATTTAATCAATGTAAATTCAACATTCACGAAAACCAATAGAAAATAAAGGTTCTTAATAGTCATCTAAAACATAATTCTAAATCAAAGTTCTCCAAACATGGTTGATTATGTGTGAAAAATGGATGTTTGTTTGACACATCTACAACGTAGCTTTAAAATTAGGTGTCAGACGAACTTGACTGTAAATCATTCGAAAATCAACATGCACAAAAGGCGATAAAAAGTAAAGGAACCTAACAGTCATCCACAAAATAATCCTAAATCAAAGTTCTCAAAACATTGTTTGGGAAAAATCGAAGATATGGCTTGCATAGGTGCTTGTGTGGTTTGTGTAATTGGTAAAATCTTCTAAAGAGTTTAATTGTTTTAAAAAATAATTTTTTTATTAAATTTGGTAGTACAATTTCTCGAGGTCATAACCTTAGATCTGACCGTTGCATTATCAATTATAGTATATTTTCAAAAATTTCTCTTGAAGACACTTGGCCTTGTTCATTCGTTTCCTATATCTGGTTTGTGTAACTGCCTAAGATCTCAAAGAAATTGTAACTTCATGAAAAAATAATTTTTTATTAAATTTCGTAGTACAACTTCATGGGGTTATTAATTTTGATCTAACAATTGGATTTTCAATTATAATATAGTTTTGTAAAAATCTCCAGAATGTGCTTGCCCTCATTCATTTACATCTTTTATCTAATTAGCATAACTGTCTAAAATCTTATAAGATGTAATCTATTCTCAAAACATGGTTGATTATGGGTGAAAAATTGGAGTGGACATAACACAACTACAACATAGCCTAAAAATTAGGTGTCCGCCAAACTCAACATTAAATCGATGGAAATTCAACATTCATGAAAACTAATAGAAAATAAAGGTTCTTAATAGTCGTCTACAACACAATCTAAATTCAAAATTCTCCAAACCTAGTTGATTATGGGTGAAAAATGGGAGTTTGATGACATAGCTGCAACGTAGCCTTAAAATCAGGTGTTACACGAACTTGATTGTAAATCAATATAAAATCAACCTTCACAAAAGATGATATAAAATTAAAGTTTGAAAATAAATTTGTCCAAACCTGGTTGATTATGGGTGAAAATTGGAAGTTCGCATGACATAGCTGCAACATAGCCTTAAAACTAGGTGTTAGACGAACTTGGTTATAAATCAATCAAAAATCAATGTTCACGAAAGGCAATAAAAATAAAGGATCCTAATATTCATCTACAACACAATCCTAAATCAAAATTTTCCAAACATGGTTGATGACGGGTGAAAAAGGAGAGTTCGCATCACACAGCCACAACGTAGCCTCAAAATATGGTGTTCGCTAAACTCAACATTAAATCGATACAAATTTAACATTCACAAATACCGGCAGAAAATAAAGCTTCTTAATAGTCATCTACAACATAATCTAATATAAAACTTCACCAAACTTATCAAAAATCAGCGTTCATGAAAGAACTGCAATGTAGCATTTACGTCAGTTGTTACAAAAACTTGGCTGTAAGTTTATCAAAAATTAGTGTTCATGAAAGGTGATATAAATTAAACGGTCCTAATAGTCATATACAACACAATCCTAAATCAAATTACTCCAAACATAGTTGATTATGGGTAAAAAATGACTGTTCACATGACATAGCTCCAACGTAGCCTTAAAAATTAGGCATTCACCGAACTCATCATTAAATCAATGGAAATTCAACATTCACGAAAACCGATAAAAAAATAAAGGTTCTTAATAGTCATCTACAACACAATACTAAATCATAGTTCTCCAAACATGGTTGATTGTGGGTGAAAAATGGGAGTTCGAGTGACACAATTGCAACATAATCTTAAAATTAGGTTTTTATTTTTGATAAAAGGGTAAAATGGGTTTTACAGGGACCCGAAACCAAAACGTTTACAAAATAGAAAGGAGGGCACCAAAGTCCAACCAAAAAGACCAGCTGCCCAAGAAAAGATCAGCGATAACCAAATGAAAAAGACTAGAAAGGTCAAGTCAAAAGGAACAACAAAGTAAGCACCAAAAAAACCCCAGCCATTAATTCAGAGTCTTGAGGAAAGACTCTGTCTCTGCCTCCAGATTCTACATATCATTGACACCCTTTTTAAAAGTTTGAATCATATTCGAAGTAGGGGGGGCCTTGCTCTTCAGATTGACTCTGGTTCTTCTGGAAATTCCCGCATCTGTTTCCTGGCTTTGTCCTTTGTTTCCTCCAGGTCCACCACCAGAGAAACCTACTGGGCTTTATCTAGCTTTTCAGTCATCGCATTAATGATAATGGCATTGTGTCTTGCTATACAGTTGTTTTGCTCAGCAACGGTATTAATGGTTTTCCTTATCTTCTCAACCTTGGAATCTATATTTCTATTACTGTGAACCATATCTTTCTTTTCAATTTCTGCAATCTTTGCACCCAGCTCTTCAATCTTGCTTTGCAGGGCCCAATTTTTTATTTTCAACTCATTAATTTCAGTAAATGTCCATTCCAAGAGTTTGAAGTGGGACTCAGAATTGGTTTTGGCAAGGTTCAGAATATCCAAAGAGGGCTCATTTCCAATATTAGGACAAGTATTCTTAGGGTTAGGAATAACAATGGAGCAATCATTAATGTGTTTATCCGACAAAGGATCAGCTCAAAGCTCAGTTTTGTTGGCATCAGACTCCTCCGACTCAGAGGATTCTTCGGAATAGGAAACAAGGCTTTTGGCCTGGGGTTTCTTATCAATAGAGTTGTTCTTAAGGGAGGGGCTAACAGGCTCAAGCTCAACGCGGGTTTTATCAAAATTCCCAGAAGGGACAACGTGCAAGCTAAAGACTTTTCTAGCTGGACTAGAGTTAGGCAGATACTCCGAATCACTAGGCTCAGTGTCATCACTCTCAGAATCAGGGATAGTTTCTAGAATAATGAAAGCAGGTATAAAGAAATGTTCCACAATCAACCTTATTAACCCAGTGTGTAGAATGGGGAATCTTTTAAGGTTTTTCTTATTATCCCCCAATCTTTTCTTCAAGGAACAGAAAAGATAATAGGGTAGAGAGACCCTAAGCTTGTAGCAAAAGTGATTGCGAAGAGCAAAGTGGTAGCCATAGACTCTGCTGAAGCACACGTCCACCATAATGTACTCCATGATGACCCACAGAACCTTTCTCCAAATAGCCTTTATGGAGTCACCATCGAAGTAGTTGTTTGCAATTTTAACCAGACTTAGCCTTTCTTTGTCCTTTTTAGGAAATCTGATCACAGCTTCATTGGAAAAAGCCCTATCCCTAAAGAACTTCTTCCCTTCAGTAGATAATCCCGTGACCTGAGCAATAAGATTTTCGCTAAGCTCCACATTCCTACCAAACAGGGTCAAGTTTCCATTATTCCAATTTTCGACAAAGAGATCCATAGCCTCCTGGTTAGAGCCATGAAGCTTCTCCAGGAAAGGAAGCAACCCTCCACTTTTAACCTTACTCCAAACCTTGCCATTTTTCATGTGTGTATCATAGCTGTCCGGCTCAATTCGCTTTTTGTCTCCTCCCATTTCGGCCGACATAGTGGGGCGGACCCAAATGAAAGCTTTATTAAAATTGGCCCCACCAAATCTAAGAACCCACAAAGTGTGTAGAGTTTTCTTGCAGATTAAGCCGCTGGGCTCGGTACCATGCACTCTAATGATTGTGATGTGAAAGGTCCAACATGTCCTCATTAAAAGGATAACACGTTGTTTTTCCATATGATTTATCATAATTTAATAAGGCGCAGGCATTAGAGTTTAGATCGCTAGTATTAAGCTAGGTACGCACATCTTTACTCCTAACTCCTTCGTTAGCGAAAAAATCCACAACAGCATTGACTTCTCTATAAGCATGTGATATTTTAACTTTTTCAAATTTAGCTAAAGTCAAAATGGCATCCTCAACCCATGATTTAATGGTCCACGAGGGGGGAGACTTGCCACAGAGGCAGTCAATTATCTTTTTGGAATCTCCTTCAAGCCACAGATTTTTAATGTTAAGACTTTGGTCTAAATTTATGATGTGAAAAGCACCAACAGCCTCTGCCAGATGATTAGTTTGAGAGCCAAGAGGAGAGGCAATCGCTCCAATGAAATTGCCAAAGGAATCCCTTATAACTCCACCATAGCCTACCATCCCTGGATTGCCTTTAGCCGCACCATCAAAGTTAGCTTTGATCCATCCGTTTGGCGGAAAAGACTAGCAAACACCCTCTCTGTCCTTCTTGGCCTTCATTATAGTACTAGACAAATCTAGACTTATGTTCCAATCCTTAGCAATAGTTAAGTCATAGAGCAAATGCTCCACTTTCATGGGCATGTTGTCCTTCTGAGCCAAGGCATTGAAATTTTCCTTTAGGCATCTGACAATTTTATCAAAGACAATATCGACAGAGGCTTCCTTGCCCCTAAAAATTCTATTGTTGCGTTCTTTCCAGAGGCCCCAAGCAACATGAGGGAAGGATAATTCCCATAAGAGCCTGAGCATAGGATTTCTTGTCGGGGCTTTCCATTGAGTGAAGAAATCTTCAATAGACAAAGGGAAAACCCAAGGAAGGTGCAATAACTTGATGACTTTTTCCCAGATAGCAACAGCAAATGAGCAATGAAGGAATAAATGACGCACAGATTCAGCCTCCATCTTACAAAGAAAGCATCTATTAGGCATTTGAAATTTGCGTTTACACAGGTTATCAATCCTGAGCACCTTGTTTTGGAGAACGATCCAGAAGAAGATATTAATTTTAGGTATCAAGTGTTTGAGCCAAGCTTTAGACCAGATGGGAGGATGGTCCAGAGAAGAAGTAATCCTGGCAAAAGCAGATGACACTGAAAAATTGCCAGAGGGTTCATCTATCCAAATGGTATCATCATCCAGCTGCTCATAACTGAGTCTAATAGCCATCAAAGAAGACTGGATAGGAGCCAAAGTCTGACTAACACTGTACAAGTCCACCCAATTACCATTCGCTCTATAATCTTTCACATAACTTCCAAACTGTTCCTTACAAATCTCTGCCCATTCACTGAAGGAATTGATTTTTATAATGGGCTCCTTAAAAAGCCATCTGTCCTCCCAGAATCTGGTGTGATTACCATTTCTCACTTGCCATCCAATACCATCATCCATAATCTTTTTACCATTGATTATATTATTCCAGCATGTAGACCCTCTGGGAAGAAGCGAGGGATTCTTCTTTATAATGGAGGAGCAACTGTTTTCTAAATATTTGCTAGCCAGAATATCAATCCACTCCCCAGAAGAAGAGGAGATTTTCCATATTTGTTTAGCTAAGAGGATTTTATTGACAGTTCTAATTCTTCTTAAACCAAGTCCTCCGGCCTTTTTTGGTCTACAAACCAAATTCCGGCCAATTAAGGGAAGTCTTCTTTTTTTCCTCAACACCCGACCAAAGAAATATTTTTTGAATTTTTTCAATGGTATCAGCAAATTTTACAGGAATCTTAAATAGGCTTAGGGCATAGATAGGCAGATTTTGGAGAGAGGCTTTGCGGAGCTGAAGTTTCCCGGCTTGTCTTAGCAGGGCTCCTTTCCAGCCCGCAAGCTTCTTGCTGACTCTTTCAACCAACGAGATCCAAAAAGACTCAGGAGGTTTCAAGCTTAAAGGTAAACCAAGGTAGGTGGTAGGAAAGGAATCCACCCTGCAATCCAGAATTCTGGCAATTTTGACTTGTCTATGATCCAGAGTGTTGAAGAAGAACAGTGAACATTTTTGATTGTTGATCAACTACCCTGAAGCTCTCCCATAATTGTCAAGCAACTGTTTTATAGCTTTGCCTTCAGACACCGTTGCTTGGCCCATTAGCATAGTGTCATCAACGAATTGTTGATGGGAACACCTGATTGCAGGAGGGTTTGAGACCGAGAAATAATTTAAAGTCGACCAAATTTTCAAATTCCTACCTAAACTTTCAACATATGATGGATAAAATGGAGAATGGGATCACCCTTGGAGTCTCGGTGCCTCAAAATTATTAGCTCCAGGTTTCTTGGGGATAAGAATCAAGAAATTAGCATTTAATTCTTTTAGAAGACTTTTGGATCCAAAAAATTCCTTAGCAGCATTGACTACATCTTCTTCAACAATCTCCCAGAGCCATTGAAAGAAAAATAAAGGGAAACCATCAGGACCTAGAGCTTTACTCCTGTCAAAGGAGAAGACAACCCACTTAACTTCCTCATTGGTGGGGATAGCTATCAGAAAAGAGTTGTTTTCATGGTTGATAATTCTTGGTATAGCTTCAACTAACTGATCCTGCTCATTTTGGTTTATTTCATTACTTGCCGAGAGAAGATGTTTAAAGAAGGAGCTTACCTGCTTTCTAATATCCTCCTCCTCCTCATACCTAGTTCCATTCACTTCTATTTGATATATTTTGTTTACAGCTCTATGTTTTGATGTCGATAAATGGAAGTACCTGTTGTTTCTGTCTCTAGCAGATAGCCAAAGAGCTCTAGATCTTTGTCTCCATAACTCCTCCTCCTTTCCAATTATGTCATGCATCTTCGTAAGGAGCTCATTCTCTTTTTCCTTAGTGTCATTCAAGTAACCCTCCTTCTGTATTTTAAATTGAACTTCTCCCAAATCCATCTGTAGATCAGACTTAATCCTAAAGATGTTCCCAAAAGATTCCTTTTTCCACTTTTTTAAATTACATTTCACTTCCCTTAACTTTTTAGCAATTTTGAACATTACAGTTCCTTGAGTTCTTATATTCCACCATTTCCTTATTTCCTCTTTAAGAGTAGGATGAGAGATCCACATTTTTTCAAATCTGAAAGGAGTGTTCTTTTTTATTGGATCCACAGTGAAACTGATAGGAAAATGATCAGAGCCAATTCTAGTAAGAGCTTTAAGGGAGTAGTAATAATCAAAATACCAATGATTGGAGATCAAAGATCTATCTAATCTGACTTGTATGAGAACCATCCCCTTTCTACGATTAGACTAGGTAAAGGAAGCTCCATGTAGATCCAGATCAATCAGCCCTTGATTGTCAATGAAATTCTGAAGATCCTCTTTACTCTCCAAATTGATCTGGGATCCCCCAAATTTTTCTCCATTAATTAGGGGTGTGTTAAAATCCCCCATAACAATCCATGCTTCTTTATCAAAAATCCTCCTAAAGGTAGCTAATTCCAACTAGAAAGATTTTCTCATTCCTTTTCCATTAGGAGCATATATATTCACTTGAATCCAACTGAAGTTATCTCTTATATGTGTAAATCTAGTGGCTATATGATTCATACCTTCCAATATCGGATCTCCTTTGATAGTGTGGCTATTCTAGAAAGTCACAATGCCTCTAGAAGCACCATTCGAATTATTGCCCCGGTTATTGTAATAATGGAAAAGTTTCATCTTTTCAATTTTCTCCTTTGACATTTTAGTTTCCTGAATTAAAAGAATATCCGGCTTGTGATCTCTAACAAAATTGTGAAGAACATCCTGCTTGTGGGGGCTATTGAGTCCCCTATATTCCAGGACATAATCTTCATTAGATGCTGAGGGAGTTAAGACATTTCGGGATGGTTTTCTGAGATCCATCCACAATATCCTGAAAACTATTCAGCTCTCTTTTCTTTTTCAAAGACTTTTTACCTCTTGAGTTCTTTACAGCTCCACAATCTACCTTGAATCTTGATCTGGTAGAAATGCCACTTGGGGTCTTCCATTGTTTGTTTTTTCCTATCTTCTTCTTTGATACATTCTCCTCTTTATCAGTCTCATCTTGGCTATCCGTCTCTCTACTAGACTCCCATTCCTTTTCAGTTGGTATTCTTTGTTCCCAAGGTAAGGTGTCCATGTTACCATTCTCTTGACATGACAAGACATTACTGGAAAGATTTACTGTGTGATCCAGATTTTCAAGGGAATCCTTAACCCAATCTGTGGAGTTGGGATCCGTCAGGTGCACAACTCCCTGAGGGGGAAGATTATCAGAAGACGGGGAGGTAAGAGGAATATTCAAAACCAAGGATAAGCCCTCACTAGGAATATCCTCCAGACCCGGGATCTCTTCATTTCTATCAGAAGGGACTGTCATTTGGAATAAGGAGGTAGAAAGGTTCCGATCTCCTTCTCCAACTACGGTGTCTTCATTAGAATCCCTTTCCTTTGATGAAGACATTTTAACAAGATTCATGTAATGAGGATCATTAGTAATCTCACCTTTAGACTCCATGACCACTTCAATCTCTGGGGAACTATTCTGAATATCGAACTCTTTGTTTTCCAGTTCCTGCTCTTTATTTTCCTTCCTTTCTTCTCCTGAGTCATTCTTTTTTTTTTCCACGCCTTTTTTCCAGGTCCTGCTGGTTTTTCTTTCTTTGAAGTAGCATTTAAGGGGCATTTTTTTGCCCAATGACCAGATTTCCTACACTTGAAATAGGCAAACGGGATGGTTTCAAACTCTATATTTTATTCCCAGGAACCTAGTTTAGATTGGATCTCAATCGATGATGGTAGATCTGCTTCCTGGGGGACTCCCACACATATCCTCGCAAAAACCAATCTCTTTCTAGCAGCTATCATTGTGTCAATCAAAAGGAGCTCACCAAAGGAGCTCGCAATACCATGAAAGATGTCTTCACTCCAGTACTCCAGGGGCAGGCCTGGAAGTCTAACCCAGAGTGGGACATTCTCAAAGATGGAATCCGATAGATCCAAGTGGGAGGACCACTTCTTTAGAGCTAGGGAAGATTTCCATATCACCCAAGGACCTCCACTTCTAATAGCCGTGATATCCTCGCTACAAGTAAATTCAAATGTGAAAAAACCCTTGGAAGAGCAACAACTGAGACTTTCCCGCTAGTTCTCCATTTATTTTTAACAAACTCCCTGACCACTTCAATATTTGGTCTAGGGGCCATGAACTTCCCAACCAAAGTTCGTTCCATTAGGGCTATATTATGGTCAATGAGCAGATCTGGAATAAAAATAGCAAACTTACCTCTAACTGGGGATGAGATATTTTTCACTAGAGGGAAAGATGACTTTCCATTAGGTTTTACCTCAAATAGAGAGGTCCAGGGTTTGCGATTACCTCCAATGCCGCCTGTGGTCCCCACTCCCCCTTTAGCTTTCTCATTTTTACCGGTGGAGGATGCAGCAGGGTTAATCTCCAGATTTTCCTTTCCCCAGGTTCCACCTGTATTTTTTCTCCGGAGTCCACATCATCCTAGTCATCCTTACCTTTCTTTTGACTCGACTCCAACTCCTGATTCGACTGTCGGTTTTCTGATCTTGCTCCATTTCCTTTTCCATTGCTTTGAATTTTGAAATCCCTTTTCTCATGATGTCGCGCTTGTGATCGCATTAAATCGATGAAAAATCAACATTTACGAAACCGATAGAAAATAAAGGTTCTTTGATTTAGGATTATGTTGTAGATGACTATTAACAACCTTGATTTTCTATTTGTTTTTGTGAATGTTGAATTTCCATTGATTTGATGTCAAGTTTCATGAAAACATGATTTTAAGGCTTCGTTGCAGATGTGTCATTTGAACTCCAATTCTTCACCCACAATCAACCATGTTTAAAAAACTTTAAGTTAGGATTATGTTGTAGATGACTATTAAGAACCTTTATTTTCTAATGGTTTTCGTGTATGTTGAATTTGCATCGATTTAATGTCAAGTTCAATGAAAACCTAATTTTAAAGCTACATTGAAACTTTGTCA
>VCHN02002812.1:0-15909 GCA_007115665.2 Sequoiadendron giganteum
TTACTTCACTAGAAGAATCAATGACAAGCCTACTAATGGGATATTAATTGATCTTGTTTGTGTATAGAGAATCTGATCATTGAATAATTATTATTTGTGCATGAGCTTTATCAAGATACTTACGAAAAACCGAAAGCATGGATTAAAACACATAATGGTTTTTCTTTCCCTATGATAGGTTTGATAACTCTTTCTCTAAAATTTTGACCAAAAAAATTAACTATCTCATTTTCCATCATCCCATCATCGGACCAATTTCATGTGAATTTAGGATATCCATGGCTTTGCTCCATGAATTTCATCTTGTCAATTGTGGATAAATGTTTAAAGTTTCCATTTTGCAATCAGATCTTTACTGTGCACCATAGTGGATTTAATCATGTATCTTCCCATGGGAATTTCTTACTATATTTATTTTGGCCTAAACCTATGGAACCAATTAGGCCTCATGAGGACATCTTTTGTAAATCCTATCAAAATTTTAAGGCAAAACACAAAACAAAATTATCCCTTATCAATATGCCTCAACCCACGATTGAGCCTCTTATCGTTGATGAGAATATGATTGAACCAAAAGCCCTTTCAAGTAACCAAGACCATAACATAGAAAATCCTCCACCCATTTCCTATAAGAGACCACGAGATAACCAAATAAGCCTTGTTGTGCCTCCTAAAATCAAACAAGTTTATAAAACTAAAGAGAAAGTGGTTGAACAACCTCCCATGGTTTCTTTCGTTCCTCCCTTAAGGGAAGAAAATAAACCTATGGTTGATTAACCTTCTCCTACACAATCACAACTTGAAAATAAAACAAGAAGGAACTGAAATTCTAGAGAGTGTAGGCATAGATGTCATGCTATTCCTCATTTGTTACAAGAAAAAGAAGAAGAGAACAACATGGAAAATCAAAATCCAAACTTACCTCAAGCAATGCATGATGATTCTACACCTTCGCCAAAACAATAAAATCCTATATATTGAACACAACAAGAACATGCATCTTCTATGGATATTATCACTAGACCTTCTGTTGTGATAAACTTAGATGATGACAATGAAATTACAAAAATTGACGAGGAATTGTTTTCCTCTTCCATGAGCTTAATTGATAACAATCATGATGATCCTCCTACAAAGAGTGATTCACCATGTATTAAACTTGTTTCTTATCCTAGTTTGACACTTGACATTATCCCTTTGGCTAGTTGTCTACCTTCTGCACATACTAAACAAGATTGGTGTGCAAACAACCTGCTATAGGTTGACTTGCATGTGCCTCAATAGTCTTGTCTTTATTTTATTTTCATGTTCTTTATGTGATTGCATGTGCATAATGTGCTCCCCCATACTATTATGTTTGATGTATCTTCATGTTCATACCTCTATTTGTACCTTCATTCTTCTATATGCCATAAACCCCTTTATCTTTTCTTTTGGGGATGACACAAGGCATCAATACATTTAGGTCTCTTCCATGTTGGTCTGAAAGCTTTTTCTTTGTTTTTTCTCTCTATGTTTCATTCTTTATGTTCCATGAGTATTTTGGAAATGATGACATTTTTGAGCTCTACAATATCATTGTAGAAAATACATATGCTAACCTCAAATCTGTGGGTCCCTTATGTGTTTGGGATTTCATTTTGGGGGTAACCCCTTCCTTTTTCATGGTGTAGCTTCATTTGGAAACATATGCTTGACATAGGGCTTTCCAAATAAGCTCTCGTGTCTTGTTTAGCATTTATCATTTTCTGCTTTAAAGTAATCTCTCACAACATGGTCTTAGCAATTCCTTTAAAGTGGGGTCATACATTGGCATTATCATTTTGGAGATATTGGAATATATCCTTATGTTTCATTGTACATTCTTCTTAAAGCTTCTTGTGGTGTGTCTTCTTCTTCGTGGTGTCATTGGGTTTTATTTCCTCCAAGAGTATGACCTTTCTTGGCATACAACTTTCCTCTTAGTGGTGATGCTACACATTGCATTCCCTAAGTTGTGAATCTTTTATCCTAGACTTGTCCTCTCTTGGAGATATTATGCATGATGTTCCCTAAGAGGAGACCTTACATGAACTAAGAAAAACCCTTTTGAACATGTCTTATCCTATTTTCATTTTGTTCATAAGTGTTTAGAATATTACGACTTGTTGAGCCTTATGAAGCTTGAAGTTACAACTCTTTTTCCTAGCCACCAAGCATAACACACTTTTCTTTCCTGTGGTGCCTTATTTCTTCATAAGTGTTTAACATAACATAGCTTGCTAAACCTTATGAAGCTCGAAGTTCATATTGTTTGGTGCCATATTAAAGTTATTAGAGGCATAACTTTGGTATGGTGTGGGAGCCTAATAATATTTTCTCATTTGCCACACTTGGGGGCTCACCCAGTGGACAACGGATTTCACTAGCCTGTGTGAGTGTGCATTGTTATTTGCATAGTGGACAACGAGTTCCACTTGTAATTTTTTTTGAACAAACAGTTGAGGTGTGATCCACATCATGTTAGATAGTCAAGGATTGATCCACCTTTTTCCTTTTCTTGTTCTCTCTTTATTTTATTCTTTGACATTGTATGATTGAGTATCTTGTCATTTCCACATACATATATATGTTTAACATAGGCATGTGTCCCTTTGTACCTTTGTTGGTTTTACCATGAGATCTTAGATCTTGGGTGATTGATCACCCTCCTTGATATTTTTCATCTTATCCTTCCAACAATTGTATAATTAGACCTCTCTTGATTATCTACTTTAGTGTGAGTTTGACACAAGGTCATCCTCTCACTAAAGTGGGAGCTAAATGTAGTGTAGGAAAATGTATCCTTTTACATTTTCTCACTTGTTTAGGCTCTCCTAATTAAAATAAACTTAGTATTGTCTTAATTTAGTGTTTTTAAATGTACTCCTTTACATTTTCACATTTATTTGGGTTATCTTAATTAAATTGAGCTTAATTATTCTTTAATTAGCCCTTTTATTCACTTACAAGCCTAATAAATTAACTATGCCTTAGTTATTCCTTAATTTTTTGAAGGGGAAACCCGACAATAATTAATGCCTAAACATAAGACTTTACATTCAGGAATGTGTGTTCCAGGTATAGGGACTTGGGATCCATTCACCCATGGATAAATGGGTCCTCCATAGACCTTTGGACCTAAATTTAAATTATGCTTTTGGTGGTATTTTAATGTTTTCAAATCACTAATTCAATGTCGACTTATGATATTTGAATTTAAAAAATTAAGGATACATACCTATAAATACAAGGTTATTTCACTATGTTTCACCTAGATTTTCATGAGCACTTTTCAAGATTCACGAGAGCATTTCAAGAGAAACCAAAGGCATTCAAGAGCAGATATATCAAAGATTTATTGTAGCATTCAAGATCCATCCATCATGTCAAATTCTTCTTGCATCATGTATGTTTTCAGAGTTAGTTCATTGTGATATAGGTTTCAAGATCAATTCAAGCATTCAAAGCATCAATTTCAAGTGTCAAGATCCACATCCAATTCAGCCATATCATGCAATTTGTAGACTTCCTAAGATCTCCATTATCAAGGTTTCATTCAAGGGTTTGTTGAGTGGTAACATAGCTTTGTTCATTCTTCATTTCCTCTTTCATTTCATTATTTCATTTCAAGGTTTGATTACCAAAATAGGGTTTGACCAAGGCAAACCCCTATTCACCCCAAAATAAATGTTTTTCTCTCTTGTGTGTGTGATTGTAGATTTAGGTTGAAGAAGAATTGAAGACCTTTTGAAGAGAAAGATTAAAAAGTTGTCAAAGTTGTTTTCAAATCATAGAATCTCACCTACGGATCTAATTTTTGACTTTTTGACACTGAAACATGGATAAATCAGAAGCTATAGATCTATGTCAGAAGCTCCTGAAAGATTGTTGAAACCCTACTACTTGGACCCATTCGCCCATGGGAAAATGAGTCTTAGATCAGCTTCCAAGAAGCACTTTTGGTGACTGGTAAACTCATATTTTCCCTTCTCAAATGTGCATTTAGTTTTTTGGTTATGCAAATATTGAGTTTAATCTTTTTGTTTCAAGTGTTAGATTTCATTTTGGAGTTGGTTTTGTATTTTTAGTTTTTCTCCCCAAAGTGTTGTTTGACCTTGACCCCCATCCTTCAAGCATAAGGAAATCTGAAGATTCTCACATTGACTTGATTCACCTAAGGATTTTTATTCAATTAATTATGTGAATCTCATTTCCTAATTAAATAAATAAAAATAGGTCTCTTATCACATCATATTTGATTCACTCCATTTTCAACCCACTCTATTTTTCTTCGTTTCAGATGTAATAACACCTTAGGTAGAATTAATATCCTTAGAGAACGAGGTTAAACCTATTGATTGATATGTATTAATTATATTTACTACAATAGTTTTTTCACCATTGATATTGGATTATCTTAGACTTAAGATCTTCAAATTTTCTCTAAAATTAAGATTTTTCATCATTTAAATAAACAATAGACACCTTCCCATTTTACACAAGCTTTCAAAAAATATTATCCATATTTTATCATCAATTCTTCTACAAGTACATTATTTAATTTAATTGAGCATTATTTTTAAGATATTTTCATCAATTTTAGATATATTCTTTGGTTTTATGAATAATTTTAGGTGGTGTTTTATTAGCATGTGTTGTTGGTTTTCTATATTAGGTAAAAAAATATTTTTAGTGTTTTTCTCAATTGGTGTGTGTTCTTGACTTTCATAACAAGTTATATTTTCTCATTTATTATAAATTGCTCATTTGATGTAATTTATAAAATAGGAATTAAAATACTATCAAGAATCAGTGTTCTATCATTAATCTTTTTTTTCAATAGATTATTTATAACTTTTTTCTACATTCATATCAATTGGTATTGGTGGCATGTCTTCACCTTCATTTTTTCTAATTTGACAAATCTTTTTTATGCACTTCCTTTCTTTTTATTTCTCTACTTTGATTTGCTTCCCATGATAATTGCCAATTATTTTTAATACACAATTTTTTTATTATATAATAATTCAAATTGTCAATTACATAAAAATAATATAATGATCACAACTAGACTCTTAAAATACTAATAAATTATTATTAATCAAAAAAATTAAAAAGTTATCAAATTTATATGTAAAAGTGAACAAAATTGACAGCTAAAAATCTTAAACAAATAAAAATTATTTAATGATTAAATAATTATTAATTTTAAATCCAAATCAGTCATTTTTAGTGATATAAAATTAAATATTTTTATAGAATTTTATAATAATCCATAGAAAGCATGTGCATATAGAGTTTAGGGATTAAATAATGAGTATCATGATATAAAATAAAATATTTTTATAGAATTTTATAATAATCCATAGAAAGCATGTGCATATAGAGTTTAGGGATTAAATAATGAGTGTAGATACCGAAAATTGGTCTAGGCCTGCGAGTACACATTTCAACATAATTTTCTATAGTCCGTCGTCTTGATTAAATAATGTTACTTATTTAATTGCCTTTCTAACACATATTTCCTCTATTATTTAAATACCCTTTTTAATTAATTCATTAATTCATAATCATCCTTTATTCAACTTAATTAATTAAATAAATCATATTTATTTAATTATGTTGCTAACTAATTAATTATTTCCCCTTTATCTATCAATTAAATAATTTATTATTTAATTCCCCTTTATCATACTTTTCCAACTATAATTAAATATCTTTATTTAATTATTCATTTAACCCCTTTTCATCTATAATTAAACATTTATCATTTAATTATTCATTTTATCCTTTTCAACAGCCAAATTAAATAAATTACTTTATTTATTTAATTAAAAGTCTCATATTTCGAATGTTGAATTAAATTAACATTTAATTCATTATTTAATTAATTATGTCACATTTCTCTAACATTCAATTATCTCTTACATGCACTTATCATCTGACTCGAGTTATCTCTATGAGAGAACTCTCCGTCACAACTAGTCGATTAACTAGTTCCAACTCATATGCATGATCTATATTTATTAATTAAATATCTTTATTTAATTAACTAACTCAAGTTTGTATTCACATGCATTTATCATGCATTTATTCTCCAACTTCTAACTTTGGCTTTTGCATACAAAGTCTATTTCTTTTATTTTTTGAAGATGAAGATTGGAACTCATGTTCTAACTCATGTTCTAAAATTAGTCTTTACCTGTAGTTGAACTCACGTTCTAACTTGCGTTCTATCTGTCACATAACTCATCGCATGGCATTCATCAATCTCATATGTCGATCTCTCTTTCAATCTGAGCCGATCGTTTGAAAACACAAAATCTATAAAATGGCCTGTCATTATCATTATTCCTCCTCTCGAAATCATTATACACTTTTGAGAAGAAAAAATCTTCGATATTTTGCTAAGACACTCGACGAAGTTATGCTTGCATTCAAACACAGAAATCTGAGGGCAAGAATAACAATATAGCAAGATGGAGAAGGGCAATTGAGATAAATCGAGGAAGTATTTGCATATTCGGTGAGATCATTCTAGTTTTTATTAGTTTAGATTAATCATGCTGACTTATCATTATTTGTTGTTTTATTTAGATTAGAATTGATGTTTAATCTTTTGTAGCTTTAACATCATCCACAATTCCAAAAAATCTGAGTTACATTTGGTGAACCCGACGTGAATTGACCATAACTTTTACAAGGCTACATATTTTTTCACGAAAATTTGTTTGCAAGTAGAAAACATTCTCAAAAGCTTTCACCAAAAAAATCAGATTTTTTGGTGATGTTTTGAATTTTTTATAATTTTTTTGTTATTTTTCATAAAATATCAATTTTGAGAGAAATTTGTCGAATTTTTTGGATATGTTTACATTTTTGGAAAGAGATTTAAATTTGAATAGGGGTCTATTCTTTAGGTTTTAAATTTGGATAAATTTTTTTTATTCAAACAATAGATCTTTGAAAATTATGGTTTCATAGATATTTGCTTGAATCTAACAAACGGTTACAGATCTATTCACGAAATTTTTTATGGAAATTTTAAATTATGTTAGGCACCTTTAATGAAAAAATCAGATTTTTTGGATCTGTTTTAAATTTTTAATAATTTTTTTATGATTTTTTCATAAAAAATTAATTTCAGGTGCAAAACAGACAATCTTTCAGATTTATTTATATTTTTGGAAAGCTCTTGAAATTTAAGTATGGGTCTATTCTCTGTAGTTTTATTTTTAGTATCAAAAATATTTCCAAAAATCAGATTTGTCTTGACTAGCTATTAGGTTTTTTGGCTTTGTTCGGTTTGTGCATGTGCAGAAAAAAAAAAATACTTCAAAGCACACATTGGATCAAGTGGACAAAAACAACTTGGAGCTAAATAAATTCTAAAGGAATAACATAGTGTTTGCAGGACGAAGCTTTGAAGACAATTAAAACCCAAGACAATTTTTCTGCAGGACGAAAGCTGAAGACTATGAACTACTGATAAATTGCATGCAGGACCTAATGCCTTTGTGTTAATTTATTTAAATAAGCTTTTGTTTGGTAGATAGATAATCATCGTGTGGGATTAAAATGAATTTTCTATTTGATAGATAGAAAATTGTCATTTGGAATAAAAAGAACCACCGTCTTCTTTGTTTGGTGCTTTGCACATATCTATAAACCCTTACGATTCAGTACACCGAAGTATCCTCTCCCCTTGCGCAGTCATGCGATCCTGGGTGTAAGAGAAACGGTTGATGACTCTAGAACTTGGGCCTGTCTTGGTGGGAAAAAGTACTCACCCCAAGACGAGTCAGACCGGTAGCACGCTAAAGCCAAGTGACTTCCAGCCGGTATATAAAAGTGGATTCTTGGGGAAACCCCAAGAATCACGCGCACTAATCCGACGAGATGGACAGAAATGGACTCTCACCGACGTTGGTTAGTGTTCCATGAATGGAATGCCCGAATTAAAAGCCTTGTTGTAGAGTTACCAAAATCCTATCTACTTGTTGGTGCAACAGGTTGGACCTGTGAAGCCGTCTTACAATCTTATGGTTTACGTGTAGAGATGAAAAGTATGCCATGGGAGATTCATGGGTACTATAGCTTGGCTGCCCCATATAAGTGAGTTCCATGGAGGGGAGCCAGTGGGGTCAAGCTACTAATCATCCACCGTAAATATGCGTAGCTGGAGAAATCCAAGTAAGAATTCAACAAGTACTGTCCTAAAAGCCTAGGGTGTAAATGTTTTTCGAGTCTAAACAGTCCATTCATCACAAAACTGAAAATACTTTGAATGTTGTGTTTGCTGTTTGCTGTATTTGCCAAAATCTTGATCAAATAAACAAAGTCAGTCAAACAACTTTCGAAAAAAAAATTCAACTGTCAGGAACAGAGTCGCATTTGTCAGTTTAATCGCTGCATCTGTATTAGAGAGTCGCATCTATTAGGAGAATAACCGCATCTGTCTGTCTTAATTTTCACAATCTCAAAGTTTCGAAGCGCATCTGTCACAACCTGAGTTGCATGTGTCCATGCAAAACCGCATCTGTCAAAGTCCGAACCGCAAGTGTCTGTCAGGAAAACTAGTTTTTTCAGTCCATAATAGGAAAGACCGCAACTGTCAAATCCAAAACCGCAACTGTCATAAGAAAGACCGCAACTGTCAAAAACACTGCAACTGTCAAATCCTGAAACACAACTGTTAGGTGAACCGCATCTACCTGTTAACAGAGAACAATCAAAACTACAAACTGAGTCCGAACAGAAACTGTCAAAATTTTGCTCAAAAATCTTGCATAGTCATCCAAAGTCACATGCATATAGATACTTCCTCGGAAATCTTAGTTACAATCCACGTCTTCGTCATTGTCATCCTAAGTTGCATGCATCTAGATACTCCCTAGGAAATTGCATATCACAGCATAGATAAGTTTCCTCGTCTTTGGATAAATTCATGTCCCGATTTGTCACAGTCATCAAATCTAGTCACCTTCGTCTAATCTAGTGAATCTTTTCAGCTCAACAAGTCTAGTTTGGAAAGTTCACCTTGTCAACTGTCATTTGTCCTACAATCAAGTTCCTTGGTCAAAACAAATCCTTGCATGCATTTACTCCATAAGAGGGAGGTTATACCCATTTTAGAATCATAGTCTACACGAGGTCTTACATATTGTCTGTCTTACCATACGTCATCTCAGTATACGTCATTCTAAAAATCATTTTAGCAACATCCTTATTGTCCAAAAAATCCAAAAAAACATAGAAATAGGTCATATCAGTTCTTAGGCATAGTCTGCATTACCCCATTTTGAGCAACTTTTTTATGGTCTAAACAAGGTCTCAAAAGAGGCACAAAGAAATGGTAGACCCCAACGAGTTTATCAATCCTTTCAGCACTCAACCACCTAGGAAGAACAAACCACACAAACCATTGCTTGATAAATTTGTCACTAGAGATGCTAATGGACGAGTCTTTGTTGAAGACATAGAGTCTGCAATCCAAGATCCTGAATTTGCATCCTTCATGGATGAGTGCTTGGCAAATGATCCCCAACGCTATCTAGCAAAATTGCTAGTAGAAGGTGCCACACTACCACCAGGATTTGACGTTCAGACATTGAAAACGACATCTACCCAACCAATGCAAACAGTGACATCAAGTGGTTCTATGCCTCAAATCACCACAGCAATACCAACTGGCATACCAACTCAGACATCGTCAATTGTAAACACAACCCCTTTCAAAATAACACAAGGTTTACAATTTATGACGGGAGCAACTTCATCTAACCCCTTTGGCACCAACACGATTGGTAAGAGATCCAAAGCGGGTACGAATATTCCTATCCCAAATCAAACCATTCAAATAGGGAATATTCCTCCAACTAGTCAACCCATTCAAACAGGATATATTCCTCCACCAAGTCAAACCATTCAAACAGGATATATTCCTATCCCACAACGGACTATTCAAATAGGATATATTCCTTCACCAAATCACAATCCATCTCAAAACATGGCATATCAGAATGTCTACATTGATCCGAACAACGCCAACACCATGTCCTTGACACAAGTCGATGTCCTTCAGAATCAAATGCAAACTCTTCAACAACAAATGGATAATATGTCTATGTCAGGAAAACGAACTATCTCAGCACAAGACTTATGTCCATGTCCATTTGACAAAGCGCTTTACATGACACCTTTTCCCCATGGATACATTATACTGATTTTGCCTAAGTATAATGGGAAAAAGAATCCTCTAGAACATATTAGGGAGTTCTCAACAGCATGCATGGACATATTGTATGACCCCACATATCTGATGAGACTATTTCCATGAACCCTTGTTGGGATAGGACTGGAATGGTTTTCTAAACTACCATATGGTATACGCTCTTGGGGAGAATTAGCTGAAAAGTTTGTCGAACATTTCACCTTCAACATAGACAATGAGATAACAATAGCAACCTTGTGCCACACGACACAAGAGGATGGCGAAACTTTCACCACTTTCTTTCAGAGGTGGAGAAGTCTAGCTAGCAGATGTCCAGTTAAGATACCAGAGAAACAAAAGGTCACGATATTCCTAGAGAACCTCAATCCAAAACTGCGGAGTGATTTAAGAGTACATTGTTGTACCTCATTCCTAGACTTGGTACAGAAAGGCATCATCCTTGAGAAAGGCCTTATTGAAAAAGGCGAAATAAAGGTACTAGGTAGGAATCCTATTGTCCAAAATCAAAACATGCCAAATGATAGAAGACAATTCTGGTCCAAAAACAAGAATGTTACAAATGATGGCATTGTCGATGCTAAAAACATATATACAAGGCTAGTTATCACACTGAGGGGATACAACCAAAATCAAGACACAATGGATAATCCAAATCAAATGGCTAACTATCTCCAAAATTCACAGCAACAACGACCTCAAAGAAGATTTCCAACACATGAATTTACTCCTCTAGGACAACCGATTGAGGTTATTTAGAAAGAATTGATCAAACACAATCTCATCAAACCGTTGGAGCCAAGAGAATATGATCCTGGACAATTTAAACCTTCCTGGTGGGATGACAAAGCCCATTGTGAATATCATCAAATAAAAGGACACAGCCTACAAAATTGTCGCCAACTCAAGGGCATTATCCAAGACTTTGTTGAGAACGGAACCATAGAGGTCAGTGGATAGAAAAACACCAAGAACAGTGATCATAAGGTCTTCAAGGACCCATTACATGACCACACAAAAGGACAAGCCTCTGGTTCGGGACCTAAGACCGATCCATCAACCAATTACGCAAACACCAATTTCAACTATGGAAAAGGAAAGATTATAAATAGCCTTCGCACTGCAGATGAGTATGTCGATACCTTCACCATGAAGCCTCTAGAATGTAGTGTCAACACACGCAGAACCAAGATCACTATTCCAGGTCCTTCTTCTGAGCCATCTACACAAGCTTCCAAGTTCAAGTACAACCTTCTTGATCAATTGAGTAACACTCCTACGCAAATATCTATCTTGGAACTATTGACCTTATCACCTAAGCATTGAGCCATTCTCGATAAAGCTTTGCAGAACACAACTGTCCCCACTGATTTAGATGTCAATCATTTCGAAGAGATGGTGGGATATTTAACCAATTCACACCATGCTACATTTTCCCAATAGGATTACTCGACAGAAAAATCTGATCATAATGACCCATTACATCTTGAAGTCTTAGTCCATGAAACCATAGTCAGACGAGTCTTGGTAGACAGAGGAGCAGGTTTGAACCTATGTACCCTAAAATTGGTTAAGGCATTAGGATTCTCAGAAGATTGCGTAGATACCTCTAAGAGTATAGTCATCAAGGCTTACGATGATGAGGAAAGATCATCCAAAGGAGAGGTCACACTCCCTATCAGAATTGGTCCAGCAATCATGAACACCAGCTTCCAAGTCGTGGATCTCACCCTTCCATACAACTTGTTGTTAGGTAGACCTTGGATACATGCAATGAAAGCGGTACCTTCAACATACCACCAGTGTCTCAAATTCCCCTATAATGGCATAGAGATCACCATTGATGGTGATCCAAATCCTTTCCAATATTGTAAAAACCTAAGGGATCTCCCACACCGACAAGTGCCTGTTAATCAACAGGCTTCATCATCCACTCTATCCCAATATGTTGACCCATCATGTCTCACTAAGTCCATTTCATTCAAACCACCATCATCCACTCCAAAACTTGAGATCCAAGACAAGGGCTATGGTGAGTATAATATAAAGGCATCATACTGTCTTACTGAACTGATTCCACCTAAGGCATATGGCCTACCTATGGTAGATAGAATACAGTCAATAGTCATATTCAATGTTCCCCCTACAACGACATTGATCAAATGGGGAGAACTAAGCGAGGAAATTGTGGACCAAGGTGATTCCTGGTTGTATCAAGAAGAACATGAATACCCCTCCCTGTCTATTCAAATAGCTAAGAACCAATATGGAAAAGGCTTTAAGATAATGCAAAAGGAAGGCTATGATGGGCACAGTGGGTTAGGGCTACATCAAAATGGAAGGACAGAACCAATTACTGTCCACCCACGACCGAAATACTTAGGGCTAGGGTGTCAACTCCTTAGAATTGGGTTTCCTAGTACTTTGTCACTATTTCAAGAGGAAGTGAGTGCTTATGCAGACACCGAGACATCTCATGATCCACCTCCCCCATTTTACGACAACCCTCCAATCTTTGATGAATCCCCTTACTCAAGCGATGGTGAATGGGATTCCCTTTCATCTACCAGCACCATGAACATAGACGCACTATTTGGAGAATTGGAGCTAAATGTGAAACCTATACCCAAACCATCTAGTCCTTGTCCTAAGAAACATTTGTCCAAAGAAGAATGGCATAAGATCTATTATTGGGAAAAACTCGATCGTGCATCTTGGGCACCTGAACCACCATCTTCTAACGACCTATCCCAGGCAATGGTCCCACATCAACGTTTACCTACCCGTAAGGAAAAGACCCAGCAAGAGTTAGTCCAGAACTTCTGCGACCATGTCAACCATTCACTATTCACCCTGTCAGCGGCTACCTTTAAAAACTCCGATGATGACATGCCCCTCATATATCCCGAACTTATAGACTGGGATCAACAAGGTACACCTATCTTAGACACATTCGAGAACGACGAAGCAATTGCTGAGTTCATGGGACTTCGAGAAGGCATACCAAGAGGGGATCATAAAGCTGGTTTTACCATAGACTTGGACGATAAAGCATATTTTGGGGAGTCTATTTACACCTCTAGTCGCAAAAATGAGGATAAAAAGAAAAAAGACAATGAAAAGAACAATGATGAGTCCCTAGGTGAAAACCGAAAGGCACCTTTGGACGAAGAAAAAGTCAAAATAAAGGACGTATCCAAGGGTGAAAACCTCCTGAGGCACCCAAGGATAGAGGTTTAAATATTCTCCCCATTGAACAAGGAAAAGTCACCATGCTAGTAGAAGAATCAGTTGCAGTCAACATAGGTACAAAAGAGAATCCAAAGATGGTATATTTTGCAGCTTCTTTAACAGAGACAGAAAAACCTGAGTTTAAGGACTTCTTCCAAAAGAGACAATAAACTTTGCATGGTCGTATGCTGACATGCCTGGGCTGGATCCAGATCTAATATTGCACCATTTACCATTGCAGCTAGGCATCAAACCAGTCAAACAAAAGTTAAGAAAAATGCACCCGCAGATTGCTCTATTGGTCAAGGCAGAACTAAAGAAACTCTTGGATGTAGGATTCATAAGGACAATAGACTATGCAGATTGGATATCGAATCTTGTACCCGTGACTAAACCAACTGGGGGCATTCGAATTTGCACAAACTTTAGAGACATCAACAAGGCATGTCCTAAGGATGACTTCCCTTTGCCGAATATAGATATGATAGTGGATCTTATAGCGGGGTATGAGATGCTATCCCTCATGGATGGTTTCTCGGGATACAACCAGATTAAAATAGCAACTAAAGACCAACATAAGACAGCTTTTACGTGTCCATGGGGCACATACTGTTGGAACGTTATGCCTTTTGGGCTTAAGAACGCAGGAGCTACTTACCAACGCGCAATGACTACAATTTTCCATGACTTTGTACACATTCTCATGGAATATTATGTTGATGAAATTGTAGAAAAATCAGAAACAAGAGAAGCTCACTTAAAGGTTTTAAATAAGATATTCCAACAGCTAGAGAACTACAATGTCAGGCTGAATCCAAAGAAGTGTGTCTTTGGAGTCAAATCGGGGAAACTGTTAGGGTATATCATCTCTCGAAGAGGCATTGAAGTAGATCCAGAGAAGGTAAGAGCTATCATAGAAATGCCTCCTCCAGTCAGCATAGGACAACTCAGAACTCTACAGGGCAGACTACAGTCAATTAGGTGATTCATAGTACAACTGGGAGATAAGATTCATCCATTTCAACATCTACTCAAGAAAGGAGTGCCATTTGTGCGGACGCTTAAATGCCAGGAAGCATTCCAACAAATCAAGGACTATTTGCTAACTCCGCCAGTCTTAATGCCACCTACAGAAGGAAAGCCTTTGATCTTATATATTTCAGCAACTCAGTCGGCATTAGGGGCTCTTCTCGCACAAAAAGATGATCAAGGTCATGAGAGAGCGGTCTATTACATCAGTCATACCTTAGTGGGCTATGAATTGAATTACAGCAACATAGAATGTGCTTGTCTTGCGGTAGTTTTTGCTACCCAAAAACTTCAACACTACATGCTCAATCGACAAACAGTGTTAATTGCAAAAATTGATCCACTCAAATACCTTCTAAGTAAGGCAGCTTTAACAGGCCGATTGGCTAAATGGGTCATGATACTTAGTGAGTATGACATTGAGTATGTCAAGAGGAAGGCTATAAAAGGATAGGTGATTGCAGATCAGTTAGCTGATGCACCTATAAAAGTAGATCATCCCTTAGTGGCAGATTTTCCAGATGAATTTCTATTTAACATTGACATTAAAACTGAATGGAAACTGTACTTTGATGGGTCACATACAAATCATGGTTCAAGAGCTGGTGTCTTATTTGTCACACCTCAAGGTGATACCATTCCCAAATCATTCAGGATTGCTTTCCCTTGTACAAACAATGTAGCAGAATACAAAGCCTTAGTGACAGGCTTGAAAATGGCAGCACAATGGAACATTAAGAGCCTACATGTCTTTGGTGACTCTCAATTGGTAATCCGATAGGTAAATGATGAGTATGAAACTAAGGATGAGAAGCTTGCCCCTTACAAGAGAATGGCTGATAGTTTCAAACAATATTTCAAGGATATAACTTTTCAACAAATACCACGCATTCAGAATAGAGCTGCAGATGCTATGGAAACTGTGGGTTCCTTATTGGATATTTTGAGTAACGTGCCTAAGTTAGAGTTTCTAGTTGAACAACTATTGGTCCCTACTTACGATATCCCTGATACTATGATGGTGTGTACCATTGTTGGTCCTACATCTCCTTGGTATAAAGAAATATTCGACTATCTAACAAATCAAACTTTACCTCAAGACTTGTCCAATAACCAACGTCGAACCTTCATCCGTAAGTCCACCAAGTACACCATCATCGGAGAAACCCTATATAGACGCACCTTAGACAATGCCCTAATGAGATGTCTCGACGCTGAAGAAGCACAAACAACTTTGCGAGCAGTGCACAAGGGTATATGTGGATCCCATTCGAGTGGTCCAACCTTAGCCCATAAGATTATGAGACTAGGTTACTATTGGCCTACTATGGAGAAAGACTCATACGTCTTTGTGAAGACATGTAGACAATGTCAAATACATGGAGACTTGATAAGAG